>OMNZ01095439.1:0-21351 GCA_900303255.1 Lesueurigobius sanzi
ATTGTGAGATTTTGGCCAAAAACCTCCTTCCCTCAGTGGAGCCCCAGTCCGAGGGACATTGACAGTCATCATTAGCCTCTTCTATTTTCTGACAATTGCTCCAACAGTTGTCCTTTTTACACCAGGCTCCTTGGCAATTGCCCCGTAGCCCTTTACAGCTTTGTGAAGGTCTACAATTTTGTCTCTGGTGTCTTTTGACAGCTCTTTGGTCTTGCCCATGTTGGTAGTTAGACTTTTGACTGATTGTGGGGTGCACAGGTGTCTTTATGAAAGCTAAGAACCTCAAACGGGTGCTACTAAATTAGAATCATGAGCAGAGTGTAGTTGGACTATTTAAAAGCAGAATAACAGGTCTTTGAGGGTCAGAATTCTAGCTGATAGACAGGTGTTCATATACTTATTTTCAGCTGTATCACACAAATAAATTGTTAAAAAATCATAGATTGTGATTTCTGGATTTTTTTGATTATCTCTCACACAGTGGACATGCACCTACCATGAAAATTTCAGACCCCTCCATGATTTCTAATAGCAGGGTGTTCAAATACTTTCTTCACTGTACATAAACTAAATATATTTTATAAACAATGGCGCAAATAGTAGAGCGGGTCGCCTTGTAATCGGAGGGTTAGTGGTTTGATCCCCGCAGGTGTACACTGCCGTTGTGTTCTTGGGCAAGACACTTCACCCACCTTGCCCCCAGTGTCTGCGTACATTGGTGTATGAATGAGTGAATGGGTGAGTGGGTCCTTGAGGTAAAGTGCTTTGAGTACCTAAAGCAGGTAGAAAAAGTGCTGTATAAAAATGTGACCATTTACCATTTACCATAAACAACAGTGACTTTTACTAAAGGTCATGGTTCATGAACATAGACAAAATTGAACACAAAACATTTACTTGTTATTACTCCAATCTCCACTACAAACTTTCGGCTGTTTCTGCCACACGATTGGCTGTATATCTGTCAATTAAAAAGTCTTTAGCATCTAGATCATACATTGATTAATGGCACAATTGTTAAGTCTAATTTATTAGTATAATATTGACTGTTCTTTCTTCTGTCAATAACATGCTCGTTTACCTGCCTGTATTGTACTGTATCATGTAGCATGCTCGTTTACCTGCCTGTACTGTACTGTACTGTACTGTATCATGTAAATGCAGCTTTGCGTGCGTGTCATTAACCTGTATTTTCCCGTTGTGCAGGGAGCAGGCCCGTGAGAAGGTGATGCGTGAGGTGAAGGCCCTGGCTAAACTGGAGCACCCCGGGATCATCCGCTACTTCAACGCCTGGCAGGAGAGTCCCCCTGAGGGCTGGCAGGAGGAGATGGACCAGCGCTGGCTCCAGGACCAGAGGTAAGTCCTGTTCCACTTGTGATCCTCCGGAGCTGAGCCGAGGATCACTGCACTCACTGGGATAAAGATCTGAGGGTTTCGGGGGAGACTAGATGAATCCTTTGCTCAACAGGACTGAGGGTCATATTTGATGTGTAAAATATACAACACGCCTCTTATTGTTGTGCTGTGAACCTTTAGTGCACCTTCCTTAGTAATAAAGAGGGAATAAAGTGGAGGGGACATCACATAAAAGTGTGTTTGACCTTCATTTAACCTCAAATTAATTTACATTTATTGATCATTAATTGTCACAGTCCTAACTGAATTTAGTTTCTAAATCACACTAATGCCATACAGCAATATTATATAATAAATTACAGCAATCCATTTTTCTTAAAGCGGTTAGAAAAATGGATTGCAGGATGTGTAAAAGGGCTTTTTACTCATTTTCTTTCTTGTCAAAGATCAAGGCCTTAACCTCGTGATCATGGTCCTAAGTAGAGCACCACTTGCTCCAAATCCAAGCGATACACCTCATATATGACCTAACTGGGTAGTGACAAACATCCTCCATCAAGCTTTATTTATTTAGAGTACTTTTAGAGGTGTTGGATCTCTGATATGTGTGATAATATTTCTCAAAATCCTCTTGGGGGCCAGAGGTTCTCGACTGGAGGACCACATTTTGCCCCCAGGCCTGACAGTTACCTACTGCTTTACATAATCCATCCCTCTCTCTTCCCAGTGCCACTGATTGGCCTATGAGCTTCGTTGACCACATGGAGGTGCTGTCGGTCAAGGTGCCCGTGTCCAGTTGCGTGACCCCGGCCTCTGGTCCCGGCGGAGATGGATTGGAGGTGTCAGTGTTGTCCAGCAGCACCGGGGGAGGCGGCGTAGAGTTCAGGATAGGGGGCGTGGGGTTCGGGACGGACGAGAGCGACCCGTCCTTCCACCCGCACCTGGGCCAGGACAGCCTGATGTCCGAGCGGGACAGCCAGGCCGACCCGGACGCCTCGGACACCCCTCACTCCTTTGAGCTGTGCCCCCCGCGCGGCCCCAACGACTGCACCTCCTCCTCCTTCGACATCGTGTTCGAGGATTCGGGCTGCGATCGGGACGCGGACGCCGAGACGGACTCCGCTTCCGGAGCCACCAGTCCCGTGGCCACGACGAAGAACAGCACGACTTCATCGAACACAAGGCAACGGGACGCCTTGCCATCGTCTTCCTCACCGCCCCGCCCCACATCACTCACCCTGGCCCTGCCCCCAAACCCTCCACCACAACGCACACAGCCCTCACCAAAGGTACTGGTGCCATACTTTGATATTTAATGATTCATTGTGGAAGTTTTTACATGAAAAAAAAACAAAAAACCTTGATGCTAGTACATATTTTTCCACTGCTGATGATCAAACCTACCCAAAAATGATTCTGGCGCATCATAAAGGCCTCTGTGATGAAAAAAAGGTGCCAAACTATCCACCCATACAACCACTGGGTCACTAATAGGTCATATACACACTTACTGTATATCAAGTTTTGTTTTTCGGGTTTTTTTCGCATAAAACGTTCGGCAATGCACCTTCAAGGGATTCATTTCTTGTTTAAAATTTAATGATCAGCTTTTAATTACAGGAAATTTCTTTAAACATAAATAGAAGTACATGTGTCAGTCATCATAACTGTAGTAAAACTCTTTGTCGTCCCCTAGGTGTATCTGTACATCCAAATGCAGCTCTGTCGGAAGGAGAACCTGAAGGATTGGATGTCCCAGCGCTGCCTCCCGGACCAGAGGGAGCACAACCAGTGTCTGGACATCTTCCTCCAGATCGCTGAGGCCGTGGACTTCCTGCACAGCAAAGGGCTAATGCACAGAGACCTGAAGGTGAGCCCGCGTTGACACATTTGGACAGGCAGGGGGCAGCGCGGAGCCATGAAACCACCCGTGAATCATTTTTAGTATCAGTTTAATGCTGACCCTAGAGCCTAATGCGGGTTTAATTTATGTTTGTGCTATCAAATATCAGCACAATTATAAAACTACATATGTCCAACATAAGACCGGGGCAGGAGAATTTATGTCTTGTACTGCAATAAAGATGTTGGTAATAGTCTAGCAGGCAGATGTAGGACTTTTATGTAGTTGACCATCCATCAGGAAACACTTTTTAATATTGAGAAACTAGGAGATTACTTGTGGCCGTTTTTGAACCAATGTTGAATTATTTGTATTCAGGAAAAGATTGTTTGGCCTTCTATGTTTTAGAGCTTAAGAGTCTGTGCCGAATGAGGTTTTTTCTAAGGGATAATTACATGGGCGATGATTTATCTGACCTGTGTCTGTCCACGCTGCAGCCATCCAACATTTTCTTCACCATGGACGACGTGGTGAAGGTGGGAGACTTCGGTTTGGTGACCGCCACGGACCAGGAGGAGGACGAGGATGAGTCCAGTGCCTTGACCCCCGCCCCGCTCCTGACTCGCCACACGGGACAAGTCGGCACCAAGCTGTACATGAGCCCCGAGCAGGTCGGTCCAACCATTAGTCACAAAACGGCACTTTAAAATACACAGAGAGGTATTAACTTGTGATATTGAACCGACAGCTCTCTGGGAACTCGTACTCTCACAAAGTGGACATCTACTCCCTGGGCCTGATCCTGTTCGAGCTGCTGTTCCCGTTCAGGACGCAGATGGAGAGAGTCCGGGTGAGTCACTGCGGCAGTGCATGACCTCACTCCCATTCATTCACCGTCCATTCATTAAGATAGACTGAACTGCTGGGTCTAAATATGCTGTTTGTACCGCTTTTTCACCATTAATGAAGGTCAAAAAAAACTGAACTCAACTGTGACTCACTCTCATACTTGTGTACTTTTCTTTTTACTGTGTAGCAAATTACTTACTTTCATCTTGGACTTTATCACTTTTATTGCAGCTAAGAGTAAATTCATAATAAATTAGCCTTGCCTTATTGCCAAGACAGGCCAATAAAGACAATGTGACCATCCCCAAAGCTAAAAACACATTAATACATATCTGTTATTATTACATCATGTTGTGTTTGAGTATTATCTATTCTAATTTGTTTAAACTATAAAAGGAAGATAGCATTTATTTTGATACCACTGTGACTATGTTAATTATCCAATTATGTGAGGCAGTCTGTTGGGGGCAGCTTAATACTCATTTAAATAATCTCTTCCATCTTAAATAAGTATTTCCGAGGTACAGGGGAAATCGATTTAGTCCCAGGTCCTTTTGTCTGCGAACAAAGCCCTGATTAGCTGCTCTGGTGTTTACTACTTCTTCTTCTCTCCAGACGCTGACGGAGGTGAGAGCTCTGCGCTTCCCCGAGGTCTTCTCCAAAAACAACGTCCAGGAGGTTAGTAGCTCTCTACTGCCATCTAGTGGACACGGAGCATAACTGCATTTGGAGAGGAAATCAGAAAGTTGCTCATCGGCGTTGCTGTGATTAGAAAAAAAAGATTATTGATCACGGCCAATGCAAAATAATAAAAATTTGAGTTGAGAAATATCAATTTAACATGTCCCTGTTCAAAAGAAACCTATAAATTTGTGTCTCTACCAAATGACAATAGTTACACAAAAGTGCAGATGATATTCTTTTCTTTTCATGACCAGATATTTTAGTTTAGTTTTATTACAAGAGAAGTCACAAACTATGGAGTTGAAAAGGATATAGATCAATACCAAGATTTGTGTGTCATAATTTAATCAAATACAGTTAATCCTCTGTGGAAATGATAAGGTGAGCTGCACATGTTGAATGCGTCAGTGTGTTGCGCGTCTGGTTGGTTACATTTGAGTGTTTACTTGTTTGTTCTCCTAATGGGATTAACATAATCCTGGAGCATAATCAGGATCCCCACTGGAAACGCCTGGATCCCACTCTCTCGCTGTGGGCTCAGCTATTTATAGATCCTCCTCTTCTCGCTGTCATGTGTGCCACAGGTCTTACTGTCGTAGAACCATCTGGATTAATATTCTGGATTATCGCTTTCAAGATAGGCAGGTCAATAGTATTTACAACGTGTGTCTTTTCTAATCTTGGCTGTTCATTTGAAATTGATACATAACACTACATAGTTATGGGCCCCATGCTTTTGTAGAAATGTCTTAAACTAATGTAAAAGTTTCCAATTAAATGAATCAAGATTACAAAGAGATGATGGTAAAATAGATAATGCTTGTAACTTTAAATGAGTAAGTTGGTGGATTTTGGTACTAACTACTAAGTAAGTTGCTAAATTCAATATTGAGGTGGTCTTGTCAGAAATCTTTGGTAGAATTTGCCTTTTAATTGTGGAAATCCAAAGTGGTAAAACGATAATATAGTAACAAGGTTCCGGGTTCGATCCCTGGGGTGCACAGGTCCTTTCTTGAATGTTCTCCCTGTGTCTGCGTAGGTTTCCTCTGGGTGCTCTGGTTTCCCCTACCACCAAAAACTAGATCAGAATGAATGAGATTGATATAGGGAGTGGTTGGTGGTGGTGGTGGGAGGGGCCGATGTAACAGAATGGCAGCCGTCACCACTGAGTATGATCTGAACACTGCAAAAAGTGATCTCTTGATAAGTTAAATTAGCTTGAATTCAGAATATTTGACCTTATTTTGAATCATTTTTACTTGCCAAGTAGAATTATCTGCACTTAAATTAAGAAATAAACAACTTCTTGCACTAAAAATTACATAATAAATCTAAATGTACTTGAAATTATATGCTTTTTCTTATTTTAAGAGCAAAAATACTTGTTCCTTTGGCAGATAATTTTACTTGGTAAGTCAGAATTACTAAGGCCAAATATTCTGAATCAAGTAAATTTAACTTATCAAGATATCACTTTTTGGTAATAAACCATTATTATCATTCTTGGTAGGATGCATTATTGATGAATGGACTTGTGGAGCCAAAACATACGGTTCAAGATACAAGTATAGGATTTTCTGTTTGTAAATTTCTTTCAAAAATTGTCCAAAACGTGAAATTACTGCCTCCAATTTTACAAACTCGTCCACTCTTGACACATGCTTCTCTAACCCGCCTCCTTGTGTGTTTTGTCTCAGCTGAACATGGTGCGCAGCATGTTGTCCCCGACCCCCAGCGAACGCCCCGAAGCCGTGGACATCACTGGGACGCCCCTGTTCCAAGAGCTGGAGCTGGAGTTTCCCTGTCGCCTGGCCGTCAGACAGCGCTCCCGCACCTACAGCGCCTCCTCCATGGGACGTCCCACACGACAAACCTCCTCCTCCTAATCGATGCATCACCCAGATTCCTCCCTGTCTAACTGCGTGCATCACCGAAAAACTCTTCACTCCCCAAAGACAACGCAGCAATGATAACAGTTCTTTGTTTTTGTTACATAAATTTGAACACATTAACGCCTTTAATTACGCGGCAGCCATCGAAAGAAATCCACCAGACTTGGCAAGTGTCTTTTTTGCTTGAGGATATTTTAAGAGGAGAGCAGATGGGCTGCGTTGACTGCAGCCCTCTCCACAATAAACAAGCGTGATCAACGGAAACAACATTATTAATGCCGAATACCTCCGAACCATTCAATCACTCTGTATTTTCCCCCGCTGAATTTCATCAATGACAAAAAAGAAAACGAGAAGGTGAAGTTTGTCTCTTCCTGTGGACGCTTTGGGATTTACAAATGACAATCTAATTTTGAATTGCAGCGACAAGTATATAACATAATGCCTTAAGCCTTTGACAAACTTAAACTAAATTTACCGTATTTTCCGGACTATAAGTTGCACCGGAGTATAAGTTGCACCAGCCAAAAAACGCACAATGAAGAAGAAAAAAACATATATAAGCTGCATGTTTGGGGGGAAATTTATTTTACAACATCTGAGACCAAGAACAGACATTTCATCTTGAAAGGCAAGTTATAATAATAACCATAGAATAGAGAACAACAGGCTGAATGGGTGTATGGTATGCTAACGTAACACATTGATGGTTATTCAGCTACACAAAGCATAAACAATGAACTGAAAAGGTGTCTGGTATGTTAACGTAACATATTAATTCATATATGAGTCGCACCTGAGTATAAGTCGCAGGACCAGCCAAACTATGAGAAAAAGTGCCACTTATAGTCCGGAAAATACGGTAGTTGAAAAAGACAAAGCACAGTTTTTCAACATTTCAGTAGATGTTTATCTTGTGGGTGTTTGTTGGGTGGCATGTCTTATTATGTGCAACAACTAATCATTTATATATTCAATCAAGTAATGCCATTGCACATTGACCACCCCATATACGGTAATGTTAGGACTATAGTGCGCACCTGAATATATAAGCCACGGCGACCATCTTCTAGAAATAAAATGTGTTCGCGCCGGGTCGGGCTGGATCTAAACTCTAATACGGGGTGCGTACCTACTGTATGTTCCTCTGCGCCAATGTTCCTTGCATTTTAAAAAGCTAGAGCACCCCTAGAGGCCGTTTGCTTGTAAAGGTCTATAACATTAGCCCCATCCTTGTATAAGGCCTCACTGTTCAAAGCGTGTGAAAAAAGTAGAGGCCTATAGTCTGGAAAAATGATAACATGCAACAGGGACCAAAATACTTGAAAGCATTGTGAAATCCTTTAAAAATGTTATGACGAAGGAACCCCCAAATAGAATATATAGATGTATATTATGGACACCGCGGATAGATTCAGGTCCTCATCTTTGGCCTGTGACCAAACAAACTTGCACACCCCTGCCATACACTCCATTTTACTGTATACGACAACGCCTCACCGCAAGAGACACTTCTTTACCTTCTCCACTGCCTTTTTCGTTTTAAATTATGATTTCATCCCAGTCAGTCGCAACCAACTGAACACACTGCTCGCTCCCACCACCCTCCTGCCAGAGACCTCAGGAATTAAAGAAGTAAAAAACAAAGACCTGCAGAGGAGACTCCAGCCGGGGCCTTGACGCTGTAACCACCACAAACTCGTGAGACTAAAGATGAGCTGGCACTAAAGCTATGAGCTACACCTGCAATGCCTGATGGGAGACCAAAACCTTTCTTTCTTATTTTTCTATTCGAGACGCAGCGGTTTGTAATGACTTTTGACATGATTTGCCTTTTTCTTGAACAAATTAATCTTTTTTGCATGGACTAAAGCCAGTAATTTCCAACAATGACTTTTTGGAGGTGCTCAATCATTTAAAAAACCTCCTTTTTTTGGATATTTGTACAGAATTGAAAAGTTGTTTATATCCTTTTTCTCGATTGAATAATTTTCAATCATAGCTGTAAATAAATTGCTTGTAAATGTTTTTTTTTCTCCTTTGAAAACTGTAAGACGGTTTGCTTTTTGTATGATAAGAAACGGGACAATTTGTTTTGCCATTAAAGGGATAAGTTGAATGTTGCAGAGCGCCCTCCGGAGGCCGCGGCCCATAACTTTTGTAACTTCAGTGTTTTTCATAAGGAGCCAGAGGGGAACCTGCAGGACCAGAGTGCCATTTGAGAGACCGCCAAGTCAAGTGTACTTCCCAGTAACCGTAGACTCACCTCACAACGCTGTATCTTCTCTGGAGATCCGTTTGGGGAGTTTTTGAAGTGGTTTGTTAGTCATTTGAATATTATGGATATATTTCAAAGTAAAAGGGAGGAAAACTCACAGCAGTCATTTCCGTAGACACAAAAGACTTGCACCCCACTTCAAATCCCCCTCGTCTTTGTGTTCCTCTTTTACACAAAGCACAACACCATTTAGTCCACTCTTAAGATTTCATATTAGTTTGTCTACAGCGAACACGGACCTGCTATGACCTTTTTGTATGTACAGCATAACCACACACCCACAAACTTCTACTTTTCTTCGACGATTGTACTTTTGTAAGAAATATTTTTAGTACAATTTCTCAACCTTTCAGGGTTCTTTGATTAAGTCTTGTAGGTTTTCTTTCAGTCAGATCATTCAAGTCCTTTGTTTTGAGTGTAATGCAAATTTGAACAAAATGTGAACATGTATTTTGCAAATTCAGAAGTACTGTACATAGTTGAGCTACAGGCAAAGTGAATAATGCTACATGAGCCACATATTTGGCAACGAGTGATCATATTATGCCCTGCCAGTGTATGTTAAAACCTCCAAACTATTCTGAAATTGTTTTGAGAAGCAAGATCCCCCTGTAAAACACTGTCCGGACTGTATTCTGGATCTTCTTTGGGCCCAGAATATTGAAATTGTATCACCTTTTTCCATGTTTTTCTCCTCTCCGTCTGGTCACGTATTTGTGTTCCATGTGCACAGCTCCCAATTCTTGTGTGCGACTGTAAATATGTTTATTTTCTTTATTTATGTTCCCGAGCCGCGATCAATCCTTTGTGGGTTGGTGTTACATGAATGCGCTTCAGACGATGGAGTGCGTTGGATAAATGATGACTTCTTACAAGTCCAAATTTAATAAACTGTTCAAAACCATTTCTGTCCAAGATGTGATTTAATTATATTTTACAAAACGAGATTTGCCTAAATGCTTTGAACAATTGCAGATATATTGAAGTTGTTTTTTAATGAATAAACATCCTGACATAGCTGAATTTGTTTTATATAAGATTGCATGGTGTCGTTGTAGTTATGCTTAGAGGCTAAACTAAGCTTTTTGGGTAAGTAATTTGGGGAGTAATTTAAGATAAGTTTATACTTCATTGATCTCACAATGGAGAAATGTACGTCACAACAGCTGTTAAGATAAGATCACACAGGGGGTGCAAAAAGTCAGGAAATGTGCCATCTAAGAAGAAAATAAGTTTGCAAACCGATAATAATTATAGAGTACAATAAAATTAAATACATGTCTCTTAGCATCTATCAATAAAAAACTAAACATCTCTTATGTACACTGAAAATAAAATAAACTCTAGGTAGCTCTAGAAAAAGAATATCCAAGGAACAAAACGTAAATTGAACAGGATATAATGAAGATGAATCCAATACTGTATGCGAGTTGGCAGTACAGATGAATATATAATAAATAATTAAATGTAAAAGCAGGGTTATTATAACATATTTTTGCACATATATATCCAAAGCTTTATCACCAATAATTGAACATTATATATAGACAACACTTGCATTTCCAATATTTATTAGGTCGACTGTACACAGGGAAGGGTCAGGATTTTTGGTAATGGCTTAAATAAAATCACATTTATAAGAGTCAACACTGTGTTTTCTTGCAGTTTATTGGCCCCACATGTGCCCAGCGAGGGCCACTTTATGATAGGCCCCCGGTTTAAAGCCCCCCGCGCGTGCGTCCGTCTGTCCCGGTTGCGCATTTCCGCTGCCAAGACGACGTCACTTCTGGATGTCAATATGCGGCTCGGTGCAGCGGCGCAGGGAAACACAGAGCCGCTGTGAAGATGTAAACCAAGCCCACCTGCCCCGAGAGCGACAGCCACAACCAGAACAAGCCTGACCCAAACCTCACCGGCACCAAAGGCAGAGCCCTCTCCGCGCGCCCCGTGCCTCTGTGCGTCTCCCCCTCGCCTCCCTGGACTCAGTAGCAGCCATCTTTAGTGGAGGATGTCGCGGGCCTCGCTGCTGCTCCTAGCCGCGCTGGTGCTCTCTGCCGTGGGGCTGCTCTCCGCGCTCCCTGCGCTCACCGAGGCCAAGGACTGCGACAAACCGTGCGTGAATGGACAGTGCAACCCGACCACCGGCGGCTGCGTGTGCTTCCCCGGCTGGGTGGGGGACCAATGCCAGCACTGCGGAGGACGCTTCAGGTACAGTGTTATATGCACCACGCACGGCCACAATAAAGCCGCTTTCGTGTCTCTGTCCTGTGTCCTGCCCCGGGACGCACAGCCTGGTGTTGGGCCAGGGGTAGGAGCATGGGGTGGCAGGTGATTTGAATTAAAGCACAATGAATGCTCTCTCAAGACGTGACAGAAAGTGTCCAACAGCTCTGTGATGGTTAACCATCAGCCGCGTCTGTCTGACATTAACTTGGATCACATGCTGTATTGTATTTGTATTTGCTCCGTCAGCTGTATGTCTTGTAACATAGTAGCCAGCATTAAGCCACAGTGCAGAGCATTTCAGATCATATTTGCAACGCCACAAGAGAAACTGAACTGCAGTCAAACTTGTAACATAAACAAACATGCCAGCCATACCATGTGTTGATGATCAGCTGGACATGCCACACCAATGCTGTTTATCAACCTAAAGCTTAATAAATACTTGTATTGTGATCTCTTTATTCCCTGAAATGGTACGCAGTGTGGCTTTAAGAAGCCAACTTGCCTTTTTCTGGTTTGCAAACTATAAATGAGACATTGACCTTATAGAAATGGCATCAATTGGGAGAGGGAGGCTATGGTTATTTGAGTATAGGCTACAAGCTACGTACAGTAAGTGCAATGACTAGAATCCCTATAAAGGTGCGAGGTTATGTACATCTAGGGCGGGCAAACCAGTCATGTTCTTCTTCTGGCATTACCGGCCCCTTTGTGAAACAGTAAAAGTCACCCAGATGAGCTCTGATGTGTCTTGTCTCATCTGGGTGACTGGGTCAGAGCATCTCCAAAACCTGCAGCTCTTGAGAGTTTCCCTGGTCTGCAGTGGCCCGTATCTGTCAAAAGTACTGCCCAAGTAGGAACAGTCGGAGGTGAACCGGGAACATGGCGACTCAGGCTGACCTTTGTGACTCAAGAAGCAATTTAACACTGCTCAAATTATTTTTTTAATGACTGAAAAATAAAAAGCTCCATGTCTATGTTTGGGATTGAACACAGTTGAGATTGTGAATATATTTCTGTTAATTGTCTTTCAAATCTACTTTTAAACACTGTACAATGCTAGCTATATGGGAAAGTAAACAAACTGGTGGAAGTTAAAATAAAGGCAGCCACATATGAAGTTATAGTTGTTGACAAACCGCAACAACAGAGCCATAAAAGCAAAAAACGTGCTCGTAATGATTGACTAACCACTAAATGCTCACAGAATCCTACTCACAGGTAACTAGAAATAGATTCCACTTTCATACACAGATTTGTAGTTTTAAACATTGACTGCAGCGGTGTCACGATGTTCTATCTACACAATATTTCCAACTTCGCTAATAATCTTGTCACTCTGACCGTGAGGATGTCTTATAGTTAAACACGGTCTTTTCTTGCAAGTTTCCTCACAGATTCTGAAAAGGGGCCATGCGTTCGCGCCAGCACTGCAGAGTCTCTACCAGGGAGATGTTTTGATTGCGTCCCATAGTAAACCCGTGCGAGTGGCATGTTTGGTCTAGTTTAGACTATAATTACAGTGAGATAGACCTAACATGTGGCGCATGGACTGATAAAGGTAATAAAAGCTTGTGTTGATGCGTGAGAGACAGTCTGTTGGTTATTGGCCAACTCTCAAATCTCCGGTACGTTATTGCGTAAAATCCCCCACTCCAGAGCTGCGTATTATTACTTTCATGAACTGTTTCAACGCCAATCTTTAGTAATTTCAGGAAATAGGTTGCGTTCACGTGACATCACAACTTCTAAAGAGCCCATAGTTCAAAACTGAGGTGGAGGGCAGCTGAAAACTGTATACTGGAAGCCGTTTCCAGTCTTAGTATTTATGCTCATTTCTCTGTCATTCCTGGGACAATCCACACGAAACAAAAAGTGTTGCAAAGTTAAATGTCCTCTCTGTCAGCATATATAGCAAGGTGTAATTATTTCCTCATGAAGGTGGCAAAAACATGTGTGTGATGTAGCAATATACATTTTCCACTGCGATCTAAGCTGCAAAATGCTCTTTGCTCCACACAACATCCTCTAGCAAGATCCTGTCAATTTGATGCCGACTTTTTAGTTAATGGACTCATTTGGCAAATTTCAAAAGGCAGGAGTTATTTTGGTCATATAATATCCACTGCCAACACTGGAATCTCCTATATATCTCCTATATCTCCCATGGTGTTTATTCATTGTTTATTCAACCTGTTAACTTTGTCGTACAGACTGATCTGAAATGCATGTGATTATTTTAGTTTAGCAGTTCCCTCTTTTTTCAAATGTTTGTGCTCCTAGATGGGCTTCAAAATTCGCAGTGTATTCAAATGATCCTACATGAATCCACTCCTAGTTCTGTTTTTAGATTTGCCCTGCGTAAAAACATGTGACGTGTCCAGCCGCTAAAACTAACATGATTTTTCAACATTTTCACCAGGTCCCACACCGAGCGCACCCTTAACACAACACGGGAAATGACCCTGTACCTGCGCTGAAAAAACAGAGTTAGAGGCGCGTCAGAAAGGCACAAATATACTGGTTTATAGTTGTGTCCACAGACTGAAAGGTAGAAAGCTGCCCGGTAACGAATTGTTCTTTCTTTCTGCTGGTAAGATCTTCCTGGACGAGCATTTGGTGTTCGTACCTGTTGTAGCTTTATTGGGAGCAAAGACCCATGACCTGAACAGTGAATGGACATGTGGGTGACTTTTGTTTTGACATAGACCATTATATTTGTGATGCAAGACTGTGTCCAAGTGCGGCAATCAAAGTCTCATTGTGGAAAGGGGGCAAAATGTAACCACCAGTGAAAATGATGATGTTGTTCCGATGCTGGATTTTTCAGATATCGGTTTCAGCAAATGCTTGAACCAAAACTTGTCTGATGCCATATGAGTTTTTGCAAAAGAGGAGCAAGTACAGATACAAGCTGTTGTTTACTATCGCTTACATCGGCTTAAATACTGGCTGTGGGGGCTTTGCAGACTCCAAGACTTATAATAATTGGTAGTATTGGATCAGATTGTGAAAATTGGTATCTGACCAGCACTGTCTGTAAATACTGTTCTGAATATCCAAATATTAGGAAAGATTTGACTGAATTGCAATATGATTTTGATTTTGAACATACAGTACAGACAGTGGTTAAAAGGTACTTGTCGTTCACTGTTAATTGAACTTTTTGAATTGTAAGTGTGTGTTATTAATGATTTAAATATATATTTGATATAAATATTCAGTGTTTATTCTTCAGTAATCAGAAGTAGAGGACACTCAAAATACTTGACAGAAATGGTGAAGAACATACAGCCTCAGTGGTAACGTTTCCTCACTCTGGTGAGGTTTACATGCACCAAAACTCTGATCTTTATCTCATTTCTGGAGTTCTGATTGATTAAAAAATCAATAAAAGAACTGAGGCTTGTAAAATGACCTGGATACTTTGGTTCTCACATTTCCAGATTTTATGTAAACCCATCGACCAATTTCTAGCTGCAATTTTCGACATTCAGTTAGAAATAACCTAATTGTTGCTTGACTAATGGGTTTAAGTTAGATGTTTTCAGGTTTAGACATAGTTTGTACCCAGTTTATTATAATTTATACGAATTTAGGAACATTTTAGACCCGGTTTATTCCTGTTCTAAGTCAGATGGGACTTGGCGAGACTTTATTTTGTTAGAGAAGTCTGAAACCCGATATTGACAAAAACACTACATTTCTGTTGCGACTGTTTCCAAGTTATAGATTTGTACGTTTGTGCTTCATGAAAGCTGTAAGTTTATTTCTTTCTCTGTCGATCGAACATCAGACGCCGGGCAGTAAAAGCCTGTTTTAGTCCAAATTACTCCTTGTACTGCTGTGAAGCTCTTTGTGACAAAAGTGTTCTGTAAATGAAGATTACTATTGTACTCAGTTGCTGCGTCTCGTGTGGAGGAAAAGTGGATTCAGTTTAAGGCAGTTTTCTGTTGCAGGTGGTTAACAATTAACATGTCACATCTGTCAAGTTTACATTGTTTGATAGGATTTTACTGCAAAAAGGATATTTTCATAAGGTAAAAATTCTCTAAGGTTTCATTTGCAAAAGCAGATGCAGTTGTGCTCATAAGTTTACATCCCCTGGCAGAATGTCACGGCATGTCAACTAATGCATTTCATAGAATATGAATGGTAACACAAAAACCTTTATTTCACTCCTGGTCAGTGGTTGCGTGAAGCCATTTATTGTCAAAAAACCTGTTAATTTATTTTGAGCACATGATAAATAAAAAAGACAATAAGTGCAACATAAAACAATGATCAATAAGTCTATGATCAAACATAGGCAATTCACAGCTGCTCGAAAAGGAGTGGGATGAAGTCAACTTTCTTATAATACAGAACACAGGTACTTTAATCTTCCTTTGTCATAACAATATGTTAACAATCATAATTCTTCGCTAATCTGACTCATTTGTCTTCTTTTTTATACCGTTCAAAAATCATATTTTTAAACCACTTACTGAATAGTTGAATATTTGCACATTCTTTCAGCTCCATTAAACCAGTTCCAGTTTCACCCCCTGTACAGAAACACATAAACTTTTTTACTTTGAAATTACTTTTCCCGCTATTTAGGGGCAATGTATTGCTTTTTGCACTGTATGCAATTTTCACAGTCTGTAAGTTTGTTTATGCTTTTCAACTAGAAACTTGCCAAATGTCCCTGTGCATCTTAAAACTAACATTATTTTTTTCAGAGAGTCCAATTTTGTCAGTCTATTTCAGCTGAAGTGAGTTTTTCTTTGCTCCTGAACAATTTTCCTGGCAGTTGAGTTGTTGAAGGTCATGTAAACGTTAGATCAGGGACATTTGATTAGTTTCTGTTTCATTATGATTTCAAAAGATTAATAATAAATTAATCAATAAATTTATTGTCATTAATCAATAAATTAATGACAATAAATGGCTTAGCACAATCACTAACCATGAGTGGAAAAGAATTTTTGTGTCATCATTCATATTAGGGTTGTGCCGATCATCGTCCATCGTGATGGTGAATCAACCATCACGATGGAAAGCCACCATCGTGATGCCACGCCCCCTCCAGTTAGAAGCACACACTGATCTTCTGTAGAAAGAATAATAAAGAATAAAGCGCTTTATTTGTCATTATACAATACAACGAAATTACATAGATCAGATGGAGGGCAGGTCCTGAGCTGCTGCATCTCTGTGCGCCTCTGTGGACCAACCTGACCAGCATAGGCCTAGTAACCCTAAAAACTTTGCACGGATTCTAGTTAAAGTAGCCTGTCATATGTTAGTCTGTGAAAATAACGTGTGGCTACACAAATAATTATTATTCAGGGTTTCCCCCAGAACATGTGTTAGTTAAGGTGGTGTCTGTCGGATACAGCTGTGCTCATGTTCAGCCATTTAATTTATCGAGTTTCAGCCACTGGTTCAACACATTACACATACAGTTCAATGTGACTCCAAAGCACGTACAGCCACATGAACGGACACGGGAGCACTGAAAGGAAGCGACCTTTGTCAGATGCTATATATCGCCAAGTCACCAACACAGACAGAGTCTGATTAGCGAAAGAGAAGGATCGAGGTGGACGCGCAGACGAGAGGCGGCCAGCCACTGCCCCGCCCAGCTCCCCCGCGATGATAGCTCCGCGGAGGCGCAGCACATGAGCAGATCATGTAACTGATCATAAACCCTGACTGCGGAGAGTTTTGGAAAAGTTGCAATTACGCGAAAAATGCGTATTTACGCATGCGGATACTGGGTGGACACCGGAGAAAGGCCACATGTGCTGCTGCAGAACTCCACAGCCACGCTCTTTTCTCTCACTTCTCACCGCGACGCCTGGGTCGTGTAGGGCAGGTGCTATGACAGGTACGACATGATTTTGGAGGTTCTTGAAACTCCCTCATGATCCCTTTGGCCGTCACTGCGCATGAGGCTCCCCCATAGATGCACAATGTGTCACTCATTAACCTCCGTGCGAAACTCACTGAGAAACTTAGTTCTGCAGCGCTTAAAATCACGTTAATAATAATTGTACATTATTGGACGACATCATCGTCCATCACGATGGATTCACTGTAAACATCGGCAATTGCCAATTAAGGGGACATCGCCCAACCCTAATTCATATTCTATGAAAAATGGCCAAAAGATCAAAAGGGTATGCAAACTTATGAGAACAACTGTATGTATTCAATTTTCATCACTGTGACACCAATAAAACTCACGTTGACTCAATTTATTCAATAACAAGTGACTTATTACTAAACCCTGCCACACAAAGACACAATTTCAAGCATACGTTGGTTTTTGACAATGGCACTTATCTGTTTTTGCAATAGAACTCTTCATTTGACCTTTTAGTTTGAGTGTTATTGACTTGAGAGTAAAAAGTGCCAGTAGAGTATTTTGCACTTCAAAGAAGAAAAGGCAATTTATTTCAAGTAAATTGAAAATTATTATGAGTTTAGATTCTTTGACACACTGTACTTCCTCAAATCAAAAGCATACACTTATTTCTAGAATATATTTAGCATGTTGACTGGTCCATGAGGCTACCATTTGGTACATCATTTTCTCAACTGAACTTAGATTTTGCTCAGTTATGCCAACTCTCCATATGATCCCTTACACAGAACATAAATCGCATGGTATTCAGTTTAGCGTGGCAATTTCCACCACTTCCACAGTTGCTATCATCTCCATCTCCAAACTGGAACAGGCCGCTGTTGCTCGTCTGGTTAAACGTTGCCTTGTTGTTTCCCGCGCTCCAGACCGCTGCTGGTAAAGCCTAAAGTGCGTTTGATTTATTTTCACTCATGTGACCAGCGTGGGGTCTTTCCAGCTTGTTCAAATGTTCAAATCCCTTTCATAAAAAAATCTGGCCCAATAGAAGATGTACTGTTCACGATATCCGGCAAGTTATTGACTTGACCAGCTTTTGAGATTATAACAATATCTTCTTTCTCTCCATTTCTCATTGCTCCAAAATACTTGAACTTTTGCTTTATTTTCTTTTTTTATTTTAATTGGGAAATTTCCAGTGTGATTCAGAGTTCTGGCCTTGAGATACTACCCTATTGTACATGTTTGTAATTATTTGTGGAACTTTTGGATACATTTTCATCTCGACCCACCTCTGCACATGTTGTTTTGGCTGAGGTCTCCACGGCCCCTTACTACTGCACGCTGCCCCGAAGCGTTTGTGATGCGGTTGCCATAGAAACAGCATCCTCGGTCCTCCGGCGTTCACCTTTTTTTTGTTGTGTCTCGCACATAACCTCATCGGCCACTGCACCAAACACTCCGTCCCCTCGTGGAGTAAAAACTAGGGTTAAATGAGGACAGGAAAAGGACCAAATCAAACGGCAAAAGGGTCTTTGTTTGTTTTGTGTGAAAGTTGTGGTAATTTTAGTTCACAGCATCACATAAATGGGTTGTATTCGAAGTAGGGCTGCAGGATTTGTGATATTTGATAACTTTTGTGAGTATTACAGGGTTTCCGTGGGCCGTTGAAAGTCATTAGATAATATCCAAATTTAAGGACTTACAGTAAATGTCATTAAAAAGCATTTAAGCGTTTAATTTGACTCTCCTGTGCAAAATAAGACTCGGTTGCTTTCAGTTCGCATGCGCTACTTTCTCTTCCCCTCCCCGATCTGAAATGGGGCAAAATAAGTTGTTTATTTGTCATTGTTTTGAGGTAATTATGAACAGTGACATTGAGAATTTGACACCTTAGATACAGTAAGTATATAAGGGTTAGTGTTTTTAACAGTACATCAAATCCGCCGATGATTTGTTTCATTGTCTTGCTATTGCTTCAAAATTTGACACCTTAGACTGTTAAAACACTAACCCTTATATATTTTTCTAAGCGGTGTCAAGTTCTCAATGTGTCACTGTTCATTACCTCAACAAAATGTCAAATAAACAACCAATGTTTTGCTAAATAAGAGATTGTACCGGGACTGTGGAGCTAGCGCGAGCTGGACTCGAATATAATGAGAGTCATTTGGATTCAAACTGGCATTAAATCTAAATTTCTTGGAAAATAATGACAGTGCTCAACTAAGTGTTTTGAAAATACATAAACATATGGCCCATGATGCATTCAATTGCAGTTTTGGCAAAAAATGTATTCCATTTCTTGTTCAACCAATTGAATATTACAATTTCGTCTCATTCCTCTGTTTGATTAAATGTTGGAAAATCTAAAGAAATGAAATACGGCAAGAATTTTTGCATTTGTGGCATTAAAAATCTAGTATTTGGACATTTGAAATGGTATTAAATTTGACTTCCTGCTACCTGTATAAACCCTCTATTAAAACTGTTTAAAATGGTGACTGTAAACGCCACATACGCTTCTTTTGTAAAGAGTTGATGATAATTTCTTTTGAGGTCACGGACTCCTCATCTTCACTATCTGTGTACCCAATCTCAACCAATTTTACTGTAGGAGTCCTGAGAAAATTGACATTATGACCTGTCAGTGGGGTCTGTAGGTAATCCAAAGTGCCATGTGCTTCTTTTGCTAATGGATTATTATAATCCCTTTTTTTGAAGTGACTCAAGACTCTGACTGGATCATTATCCCTCATCATGTCCATTACCTGTGTACTTAATCTCAAGCAATTTTAGTTCTATCGAATTGTAATTTCAACACATTTTGACCTACTTGAGTGTTTATTGTTATTCTTTAAAAAATTGGATTTGCATTTATACAAGAAGTTGACGTTTCGCCCTTCACTCCCCTGGTTTTGTTGATGTGATGAAGATATATCTTTTTCTTGTCAATCATTTATTACAAATGTGTAGTTCATTTAGCGGGCAAAAATCTTTGTTTCCATTATTGGCAGATCCTGTTTCTAGTCGGCGTATAAAATATGTGTCAGCCCAGACTCCCGACCATTACCCCCTACACTGAGGCCCGTCTGGCCCTGTGGTCTCGGAGCTCCCTTTGGGCTTCATTAAAGTTTGAAATGTCCAAGTTTCACAGTCTGGAAACGAGCCTTTCTGTGGACGGCCTTTGTCTGTGTCGTTATTCTGTCGACACGAACACGCAGCTCAAATATCGGCCTGGAAATGCAGCTTTTTACTGAAACTTAATCTTCTAACGCGGGTCTCGCTCTCGAGGAAATGGAAGTGTTTTGAAATATGGTCTTTATGATGCTTTGGACAGTGTTGAAAGTTGCTCTTTGGTGCTCTGCAGTCAGGTTGAGAGTTATAAATAATTACATGAAGATCTGCCGCGTAATTAACTACAGGAATGGAAAATGTGTCCTTTGATGAAAACTGGTCTTTTCACAACAGGATCCAATGTCCACTGCGTACTTTGCTAAAAGTTGGGATTCTAATTGGCTTTTGCTAAGTGGTATCATAGATCATTTTTTGGTAAATGGTGTTTGAGGTTTCATATGGTGATCCAGCACTAAAAAGCAATGTAAGTTTGCACCTGAAGTTGGAGAAATGAGTTACAAATAGCTGCCGTGTGGGAGGGCTGTAGCACCCTCACCTCAGAGCTAATGGGTCCCAGTACCAGAATCATGTGGAGCATTTCTTTTAGGACAGTGGTTCTCTCCGGATGTAGCTTTGGGATGATGACAAACTTCATTAAAATGAGCATTGTACGCAAAGATTCTTCAGTCTTCATCTGTACTCTGTAGTTGAAGTGGAGGATGTTTCGATCTTACTCCAAAGATCTTCCTCAGCGACTGGTGACTTAACATTCTCATGGGTCTCTTAAGAGGAAACCAGAAGGAGTTAACCTCTAAATCCCACCGCTCTTGGTACTAAAGTTTGGAAAACAATAACATCTTAGCCTATTCATTAAAATTACATTTAAAAAGCCTTCAATTTGACTTGCTACATGTATAAACCTTGAACAAAAATGCCAGTTTACTTGAAACTGTATGATACACTGAAATAATAATCAATATTGGCCATTTTTTACACATACAATGCATTATTTTGATATGAAAACATTAAGTAAAAGAAAACTAGCAATACATGTTTTTCTCATCTATGCCAGTGCTGTACATCAAAAGTTAAACTGGCCAGCTCTGATCTTCAGACCAAACTTTCCTGTAGATCTGTTATGTTGGGTTGCCCACTGCTCCTGACAGGATGTCCCAGCAGCAGTGACAGATGGGTCAATCAAAACTGTGGTGGTCCTTCATGGTCTACTTTTCACCCCCATAATGTACTAAAAAAA
>OMNZ01095440.1:7328-25518 GCA_900303255.1 Lesueurigobius sanzi
GGACGATATTGAAAAAACTTGATAAACCATTCCATTCAATTCAGACACATGTAATAGCTTTTTCAGCAAATTGTGTCAAAATAAAACTCCAAAAACACTAAATTAGAACCAAACCAAGGCCAAAAAATGTACATTTATAAGTTCCATGCATATTTGCATATTTTTTGTTTCAGAGAGTGTTGGCAAAAAATGTAAAAATCTCAGTCAGATGGAAGACTTAAGTGAATTTGCGATATTTGTTGGCTTCTTGTGATACCGATATTGCGATACAATATTTTTTGCGATATATTGTGCAGCCCTAGTTGTAACATCAAATATTTCCAGCAGCGCATGCACAAAGTACAAGACTTACAACTGTTTACCTTTGCTATGATAATATAGTGGGGGTGTTTGTTTGTCTGTTATATAGATGATATGTATGATGGGTGAAAGGTTAATCATGTCACAATAATAAAACATTTTATCTCTTTGTGTCCCTTTTGAAATTACATAAATGGTGATTTGGGATCAATAATATAATAATAATATCAGATGGGCCAGTCACAATGTTAAACGCTTGATTTGATACAGTTACATTGGGACATTCAGGGTCTTGGTTTGGCCTTTGTCTGTGCAGGAGGGGCGTGTCTTACTGAAGATGGGGAAATGGGGCTAAAGTTCACAAACTAATGCAAGCAAGTTCAATTGTTGAATTTTAAATGGTCTCAACACACCTTTCCACCTACATTAGGCACTCAAAGGGCAAGGAACCACTCACCCATTCACGCTCTCATTCAGACACCAGTGTACACAGACACAAAGGTACTTGGTAGTTTCAGCTCAAATAAATGATTTATGATTTCTGTTTATGATTCTAGATGACCAATAATTTAGCATAGGTATCGAAAAAAAAAAAAAGTTTTGTTCAGGTGAAGTATATGGTACCCAGCCCTACCTGGCTTCATCTGATATTTTCAGTTTACAAACAATACAAAGGAAGCAGGGACATTTTGAATTGTTAAGTTGTGGTCTAAACTTATCCAAACTTTCCTATAGTTTTCAAAGCATGTTTCACAATTTTCAGAAAAAAACAACACTATCACGTGAGTGCAAACCACGAAAACTAACCTGATAGGAGTCTTGATCCGGGACAGGTTTAACTGACTGAAGGACAGCGTCATCTACCAAGTTGCCAGGACGCTGAACTCTACCCTCCCCTCTCTCCGCTGCTCCCTGCCGTGCACTTACTGTATATATTTGACATTGCTCTGTGCACTGTGTTACTATTGTCTTTTTTCCATCAACGGCTCGAGAGAACCAACATTTTGAGTATCCGCATGTGCTTTACGTGCAGAAGAATTGACAATTAACATAATTGAACTAAATTTAATTGAATAGGTATTTTTTCCCACAAATTAACAATAAACAAATTTTATTCCACTAAATAAATATACTTTGCAAGTCAGGCAGAACATCGGGTTCCTCCCTCGTCTCCTATGCACCACTAAGGAAAGTCTTTTTCTCTATTCCACTATAGAAAAAAGTCTTTTTAAGCTATCAATAAGTTGTGTTCAAATTTCTCATGGCGTGTTTGTGCCGTTTTCTTTTTGTCATAATGTGAGCATATCCATGGCCTTGTTGTCTAAAGCTCGGTCCTAATGCCCTCCAACACATCTGACCATTCCTTCAGCATTACAGGCGTGTTGCTGCCACAGTAAAAGCGGGGACAGGACACACGCGGGCACCACATCATTACATGCTGTCTGCACATTGACCCAGGGGTCAGGGGTGTTGAATGGGACTAATTAATAAATGTCACCACAACTAACATTCAGACGACATGTTTTTATTTAGAGCTGGGATGTAACTGTCCCAAAGTAGGTCAGGGGCCCGTAGCGTTCACCCGTCATTAGTTCACCATTTAAAAATACTTAATATCAGATTAACTGAGACCATACTGTTAAACGCTGTCCTGCGAGTGAAATTAATCCAAAAGCTATTTTAAGATGCTCTTGTCGTTGGTGTAGTGATGATATTCACGACGAAATCAAACCTTTAGCATGAGTCCGGAGTATGATTTGTGGAAAAAGCTGGTAACAGAGCAGCCACCAAAAGTCAAATGCTACAGTTTGTATAGAGCTTTGGAATGTGATGTCACGTAATGGGGCGTGGCCAGCAGATTGTGTTGATGTGTATGTGGTTGAGGTGCCATCTTACTGGTCCAAACAACAAACTGCTAACTGTAGAACTAAGGGAAGCTAGATGGACAAATAACTTCAGGAGAGTTGGGGCCTGTTGTGTAGTTGACTGATGTGTTAGAACGCACCATCTCCCAGGGAATAATATTGAAAATAAGCTGTGTTTTCATTGTTTTGTGGCCCTGAAAAATGGTGGCAAAAATCCCATAATGGATTGCACTGTGATGTTAGTTCCAAAGCTCTGTTATTTACTTATGGTAGACAAAGGTTCTCAAGGCGTCATCTGCACTGGGTTGGTTTAGTGTTAAGGATGTTTCGCCTCTCACCTCAAGGAGCTTCGACAGCAACAAGCAATGTTATAGCAGCAGGCTGTTTTTTACACATATCTTGTTACCTCTTTATTGGCTCCACCCATTTTTATTCTGAGCCTCTACACTACAAAAACATGGGACTTGACTTGAGAATATTAATCTCGTTTTGGGCAGTTTTCAATAGATTAGATGTACTGTATTTACTATTATCATCTATTATTGGTTTGTTTCATGGCATTTCTGACTGTTCTGACTGCTCCTGAAGTAATCTGCACTTGAAATAAGAACATTAAAGGGCCAATGGGGAAAGACTAATTTTCTTACATTTACTTGAACACATGGAAGAATCTTAGTCAAATGAGGAACTAAAGCCTAACGAGGTAAAGATTCTTCAGTCTTCATCTGTACTCTGTAGTTGGATGAAGACTGAAGAATCTTTTCCTACGATGGACAACTCCTGTATGACTGAGAAACTAGACAGATAAAGCTTAACTAGTCAAAACATCTCAAATGTAGATAAATATTCTGAATTTGAACCAATTAAAACTATAAATGTACTTTTTACAGTGTATTGTTACACTGTACATAGAGGACAAGATGTACAGTGTCTAAGACTCCGCCACAATGGACCCATTTCATGTCACGTGTGCATACTATATTAGGTGCATGCGCTGTTGTTGTCGTATAAAACAACACAATGCCATTGTGTTGCGTTGTTGATCGCACAAATAGGAAGCACCAACAACCCAGGACTTAATTGGGCGCAGGTGCGCAGCCTTTTCACAAGGATAGATGAGACTCGCTTTCAAACGAGCCAAATGGGCCGAAGTTGAGATCAAGAATGCACACATCTGTGGTGCTCATTTATATCTGGTAAGATATTTTTTTTATTTGTAAAGAAATGGTGTTTGACATGACATACAATAATTGTGTATTTAAGTTAATCTTTTAGGCTTTATCGTAAACCTCCCTGTACAGAGAGCTGCATTCATATATTTAGCGTTTCGAGAAACTTGGTAATCAGGATTGAAAAGCACAATACAAGTGTAAGCCATTATTATTATTATTATCATATGGGCAATATTAGGGGATATTCCTGTTAGTGTTGTTACATGCCAAACACAAAATGCCTCAGCTGTTATATTTATCTTGCATACTCTGCACCCTCCAAACTAATGTTAATTCCAGTATTTATATTATTATTATTCCACAATCGTTCACTAGTACGTGAAGCGAATTTCCTTGAACAATTTTCTAGCGTTGACAGCGGTTTATCATTGCCATTATTCTAGTATGACCAATGTAAACAACTGATATCTAATAGGAATAACTGATATGTGATATGGGAAGCATATGGTTTCTGCAGCCAGTATGTACACTCACATCAGTCACGTGTCTCATGTTTGTCAACTTTGAAACCCGTCTATTTACAGAGAGATGCTAAGAGACACTGCTATATATATATATTTTTTTTTATTATTATTATTTCTATTACCTGTTCTACAAACTTATTTTTCTTCTGATGGCACATTTCCTGATTTTTTTGCACCCCTGTGATTCTGTCTTAAGAGCTGTTGTAACAAGTGAATTTCTCCATTGTGAGATTAACAAAGAACTATCTTATCTTATCTTATTATCTAAATGATTCTCTTTACAAAGATGACCACCTTCACATCTCTTTTAAACCTTCTCTTCTAATTGTGGTGCAAAGTTTTTAGGGATAACACCTCTCGAATGGCTTTATGAAATTAATTGGATCCAAAGATTTGCCTGTCATCAATGAGACGTAAACGCACTATACTACATTTTGCAAATGATGTATCTGTAAATATTACAGTCCTCACAGAATGACAGCTCATATACTACATTTCGCGATCCATATTAGGCACATCAATAACTTCATGACCACCATAGGCTTCATATGAATAATGCAGTCAGTAATTCCGGACCAATCAATGTTCCTCAAGCTCCGAACATCTGTTAGTGGTAAATTTTCCCCGGCGTCTCCGCTCCCCTGAATTAGACAACAACACACACTCACATCCGCCATCTTGCTTTTTTGATTCTTCTCCAAATGAAGTGGCAGACCGTCCCGATCAGTTACAAGCCCCCCCCAACAAACTTATCCCGGTTATTAAAGCCCGATCAAGTGGTGCGTGTTCTCCGTATGTGTGCGGATTTACCTATCTGTCCCGCAGCAGACCTGAGAGTTGAGCCGGGGCCAGCGCGCGTGTGATTGTGTTAATTAATCTGTCATTGTGAGCGCGGGGAGCAGCTGCAGAGGTCCGTGGGATATATTGTCAGGGCTAAACAATGCGCCGCTAAGCCCCCCGAGTGAGTCTACCATTACACCCGGACTAAGAACATAGAAGAGAGCGAGGGGAGAGAGTGAGAGAAGAGAGAGGAGAGGGAGCAGGCCGGATCCATCATTGACTAAAGCAATGACGCCTGACCTTTACAATGAATTAGTTTCCATGCTTAATATTGACTGAAATTAGAGGCTGATACAGAATGTGCCATCCCGCCAACTGAGCAAATCCGTCTGCAAGAACCCGCCGATTGTAAAATGTTTGGTGTATGGTACAAGCGATAGGGCGCAAGAACAACAACAAAAAAGAAAAAAAAACAATATATTTCTTAAAGAGCAACCCGAGAAGATTTGTCCATGTAAGCATTAACATGTAAATACGCAGATACTAGTATTTGTTGACAATATGGCAACAAAACGTGTTAAGGGGATTAGACCTGATCCATTTATCGCGGCTCCACGGCCATCATTTAAGAGGATATTGGATCATATCCCAAAAGAGGGCTCCAGACTTTTGATATTTGACTCCAGTAGAAACAAGTAGGGAGAAAAAATACAAAAAAAACACTGGGATTAATGTTCATTCTGTTCTCGTCTAGTTTAGGTTTACCATATAACGGGTTAGCAGGATGCCATGACAAGACCGGCATTTCACCCAGGGATGCGAATCATCCAAATCACCAGGTGGAACAGAAGACTATCAATAAAAATACCAGGTGGTAGATCAAATCATAAAAATCACTGGGTGGTATAGTTCAAATCATTAAAAACACCAGATGGCATGCATTAACATCTTGTGCCCCTGTAGGCAAGGGCTGGGGATGTGGCACGTATAAAAAAAAAGAGGGTACTAATTATCCCTCCCATTCGACATGATGCCATTCTCTTAAAAGGAAAGCGACGGAATCCACATTGATGACAGTAATATCTGTGGTGACCCGGAGGTTCGTGTCCACCTACACCACCAGCAACAAAGACAGAGGCCAAAGGACAAACTGTCTTTATATGAAATAACAGAGATTATGTAGCAGTCGCTGTATATCAGACTTTCTGGAATAATTGCAGCTTATGACTGCACGCTGATATACAATCTTTTAGTTAAATTGATTGCATAATTTCCAGAACTCAAAGAAATTGAATTGCTGTGAGATACTAAAATAATCTCAGTAGGAAATGTTTTATTTTTATGTTCAGTTTATCTTTTGTATAAAAGACTGTGAGCTATTAAGATGTGAATGGCATGAAATATGTACATTACAGTAAGTTAATTTGGTCTTCTAGTAGTAAATTGTTTAAGTACTTGGTTTGACAATGGATAAGATTGGGTAACAGATCTTAAAGCTCATATGGCATTTACATTTTAGATATAAAATTAAAGGTACACAGTTTGCTCATGTGATACATCTTACAAAAGTTCTTAGTAAAACAAAACATTTTTCTTTAAGTTTTCCTTTACTATTTAAGTACTTTCTTTTTGATCAGACCAGTATAGGTTTAGGTTTATCTGCACACCTGTCAGTTTCGACTGCTCACTTCCTGCAGTTTTCCACATTATGGATTGGGATGGAGCCAAAATCATCGGTACTGAACACAACAAATATCGGCGCTGGATAAAGGAGGCTATCTAAATTCGGAAATGTGCCCCCGGGACAGTAAACCGGGATGAGGGGGCTTTTTTGCTTTAACACACCTGGGATGCTGTAATGAAGAAGTCGGGCTGCAGATGGCACTGTTGTCCCGCCCACACCGGTGGGAAAACAGCACCAAAAACTGTATAAATCAGCTGACAAGACACAGACAAGAAACACCACGTGACCAACTCTGAGGAAGAATACAGGAAGTGAGCAGTTGAAACTGCAGAAAAACCTAAACTGGTCTGATAAAAAAAAGTACTTAAATAGTAAAGGAAAAAAAAAAAGACTGCTAAGAACTTCTGTAAGATGTATCACATGAGCAAACTGCATACCTTTTACCATTTTATATCTAAATTATAAATGGCATATGAGCTTTAAAATCTGTTACCCAAAACTTTTCCACTGTCGAACCAAACAAATGGGAGCTAAATAAGTTTAATAAGTGTTAATTGTGGTTCAAACTCATTCCTAGTGATAGAAATAGCTCCCATAGTCAGAGTATAACATTGAACAATTGCTTCTGACAAGCACAGTTACCTGCAGCTGGTGAAGTAGACTGCGGCGTATGCTCCAGACTGCTGCTGGAGTGGGAGTTCCCCATTTCAGCGACGATCTCTGACGCTCCTTGATGGCTGAGGCCCCCCGTGCTGCTGGGCCGGCTCATCATCTTAGCGTCTGGGTCGCCGTCTTCCCCGGGCAGGTAGGTGGCACCTGGCTGGCTTTTGAACATCTGCTGATCGGAGGGCATCCCTGGCGTCATGATCTGCCACCCGGGATAAGCGCCGCTGCTACTGTTGTTGTGGTTACCCATGAGTTTTTGCAGGTATTCCACGCTAAGTGATGAGTGGAGACGATTTAAGCCTTCGAGATCGGCCATCGGCGCACTGGGAGACACCATCCTCTGCAGCATCTCCCTAACTTTGATGTCCACTCCGATCATGTGGTTGATATCATTCTGCTCCCTGTCCGAAAGAAACCTGTCATGAATTCTGGACATATACTGGGAGTAAACGTTGGCCGAATGCTCTTGAGTTAGCATGCTCAGGGACTTGTGATGTTCGGTGAGGTTGCTCTTCGCTGCTAGCTTGTTGAGATGGACCTTCATGTGGTTCTTGAGAAACCAGGGTTCTTTAAATCGTCTGCCGCAGATCTGGCAGCAGTGCTCAAAGGAATCCTTGTGTTTCCGCATGTGGCCTTTCAGAAACCAGGCCTGGCTAAAGGTCTGTCCGCACACCTCGCAAGGGAATTCACCAGCGGATTTTGTCTTTTCGCCAGTCCCGATCGCAACCGCCTTGGAGCCCTGTTCCGCGGTTATGTGCGCGGTCTCAACATGACCGATGAGTTGTTCCTCTTGGGAAGCCGCAAAGTCACACAAGGTGCACTTGTACGGTTTGTGGAGGATACGGATGTGCCGCTCCAGCTCTTGTTGCTTCCTGAATTTGCCTTTGCAGAAGGAACAGCGGAATCCGGATGGTGTCTGCGCCGGCGGGTCATCTTGGACTGGGGCGACAGGAGACGTAGAGGTTTGCGAAGTGGTATCGGACATAAACTGCGGTGGGTTAATAAATGTCTGAGCCACTGGGGAGCTCTGTTGTTGATTAGCAATAGCATTAGCATTCAGCAAAACATGGCTCGTCCTCATCTGTCTGTCCCTGAGTATGGCACGCTCCTCCAGCTCGTGCAGCAGCCTGTTCTCCTCCCTTATCCTGCCACGACCTTTCCCCAGAATGCCTTGCTTGTGGGTGCGGAGGTGGATCTTGAGGTTGCCCTTCTGCGCTGCCCTGTGGTCGCAGTAGGGGCACTTGAAGGGCTTTTCCCCAGTATGCGTTCTCATGTGGAGAGACAGAATACTATTGAACCGAAAACGCTTGCCACACAGCGGACATGGGTACTTCCGGTTTTTGTTGCTGTCGTCAGGTGGAGAGTTGGCCTGCGCTGGGATGCTCTGATTGGTCACTCTCAGGAAATGGGAGAGCTCCACTCTGCCATTCATGCTGCTGAGGAGTCTGGCGTCCATGAGTTGATTGGCCAGAAGTGCCATCTGGCTCCTAATTGGACGAGTGGACAAAGTAATGAAAGAGCGCTTTTCGGGCTGGCGTTACAGTAGGGTGCTCAGGGGCGTCTGACAGGGACAGACTGGAGGTTTGGCTGAGACAGGAGGTGGCACCTTTGGAAAAAAGACAAAATGGACATGTTAAATCAAAGTTGAATGGAAAATAATTTGCTGTAGAAGTTCGTTATATGACAATAATAGATGCTGTTTCCACACCAATGCTCTATGGATACTATCAAAAGTTTCATAAAGACACTAAAGCTAAACACACTAGAGGATTTTTAGCCAGATTTTTAGTCTGAGGAGGCGTGGTTCAATAAAATCTTTCTCTCATTGCATGATCTGTGGTGGGACTCCTCATGTGTGTGTATGTGTGTCCTCATGTCTGTCCTTAAAGGTGCCCACACACTAGAGGATTTTTTATCTTTTGAGACTAAAGATCTGTGCAAAGACAACACACACTTACGGACAGACATGAGGACACACACACACACACACACATGAGGAGTCCCACCACAGATCATGCCATGAAAGAAAGTTTTTATTGAGCCATGCCTCCTAAGACTAAAAATCTGGCTAAAACTCCTCTAGTGGGTGTCCACCTTTAGTGTGTGTGGTCTGTGCACAGATCTTTAGTCTCAAAAGATTTAAAATCCTCTAGTGTGTGTGCACCTTTAGTCTTGGAAAGAATTCACCACATCCAGTCATGGCAGAAGTCAGACAGTCAACACTGCTAAAAATCAAGTTAACTTTGCAAAGATACTGCACAAATGAAAGCAAAAGGTACCATCTTACAACACCATTCAAATCTCAGGTGTAAAAGTATGCTGGATGTTCACCTCCTGGAGAAATGGTGTTGGGGCTAGCACAAAGATTGTTCTGCTTTGCGACCCCTTCCATTAGCTGCGTGCCCCAGAAATACATACTAACGTACTGTATAGCGTGAACAATTTTTTATTTAAAATGGGCCAGACCTCTAAAGAATTAACTACAATAGAAGCAAAATGAAAAAAAAAAAACTATTATAACAAAAAATCCTGAAACGAAACTTGACCCAGCCTTAAAAATACATGACTGAAACTACTGTTGCAGCCTGTGCCAGTGACGCACCACAAATAGGTCAGGAAACGGAGCACAGCAGCTTCTCACTGTCTCCATCCTGCGAAGTACACATGTGGTTAGAGAATTATTGCTATAGACTGTTAAAATGCTGATTAAGTTTAACCACAAAGGCTGCCTGAACAAAGACAATCTTTACTAAAGGTGAAAATCTTCATCTTGATCTCATTTTGTACTGACAATGCTACAGCAATGCAAAACATCAAAGGACCTGCCCTTCCTTTTGCAAGATCCTTTTCCTGCTGCATATTCGAATATTACCTTTACCGCGTAATTATGTCACAGGAGTGCAGAGGCAAATAAACAACTTAATGATGCAAAAATGCAAAGTTAAGTTTTAATGTCTAAATAGAAAGCTAAAATATGCAATCTACTGCCAAGCCCTAGTTTTTACAACCCAATTCCATAAATGTTGGAACACAGTGAAAATGTAACAGTTTTCCCGAACTCATTAAAATATATTTATTTACAATGGAACTAAAGTAACATATTTACAAGTGACAGGTGAGAGGAAAAACCTATCCTTACCCTTAGCCTGCTTTCATGGCATCTGCTGCTGTGTGAGCACATTCATGATGCTGATGTGTTTGAAGCAGATAAAAAGAGTGAGGGAGTGTCTTTTAAAAGAAAGTTGTTTCCAGAGAATTAACATATGAGGCTATAGGGAATTGTTATTGATCCAATTCTGATGTCAAAGTGTTATAAAGTCAAGGCAAATCTGCAACAAAAGTCCCTTAAAGCAGTGGGGCTCGACTGGTGGGACCAGAGGTCACATTAACTGAAGATTCTCTGTCAATGACAGGATATTTTCAGTTCTGACAGAAACCTTTGAAGGCTGTCCTCCATTTTGAAGGATTGAATATCAAGTCATCGTCATCTTTTGAGTTCTACACACCAGATTTAACACAATGTAGTTTCCAAATTCCATGATTCTGCTCACAAATTATATTTAGATTTGCATCCATCTGTGTCTAATCTGTGTTTTCTTAAATACAGTACATAATACTAGGTATATAATGAGAGATTAATGAATAAAGTAAAACAGATTTTTCACAACCTTGTCCTTTGAAATGAAGGACACTGGTCGGGACCCAAAAGCAGGTCGCAGAACCATTTTCAGTGGATTGTGAGGCTTTCCAAGAGAACAGTTTTCAATAATTTATCTATTGAAAAAGTATTTAAAACACAACGCAAGTCTGTTAAAATTGTGTTAATGATCATGATTTCAGGTTTATAGGTTTATTCAATACTAAACCAAGAAGAACAGATGGAAAATACAGTATATTATATGATCTTCAACAGATTTAAGGTGAGACACTGCAGGTGAATAGGAATTACTGACTGGCTTGAAGAAACCAGCAACATGTTTTTAAAGATTTTAATATGTATTAGCCCAGTACAATAAAGGCTTTTAGAAAATGTAATATATAAATGTAATGTGGGAGGAGTGCCTTGGTTCTTTGTTTTACCAAAGAAGGAATTACTGTGACATTATTCTGTCACATTATGTTTTCATATTTAGAAAAATGCATTTTATGTGTAAAAATGGCCAAAGAGACAGTTTAAATGTATGGTTTTATTTAAAATATTTTAGTTACAAAAAATTGTTCAAAGGGGATTTCTTTAGTTTATGAATAAATTAGGTGTTTAGGTTAATACATCTGTAAAAAAAAAAATCTAATTTTGGTTCAAAACTCAATAAATTAGCCTAGACATTGAATATTGAAAAATCCCTCTGAACAAGCCTTTAACCATTTAACCACCAAAATGCACCCATTTGGCAACTTTTGAGTTACTTTGGCGCCTGCCATTAGGTCAAGAGCGATCTGAACAAACAACACATTTATCTGTTGTTCTCTATGGCTAAAAAACAGTTGGCGGTTAAAGGGTTAAAACAATGTAACTAAATATTGTTAAGTACAGGCCTGGAAAGTTTGGAGTCAGTAGCAGCTGCTAAAGTGGGAGAAAACAAAGTGCATTTTGAGAAAATAGTCATTGAAGTTACAGTTTCCTATATTAGTTCTCTGGTGGAAACACTGAATCTATGCAATAATTACACTCCTTATTGTATAGATTAGGTCATTTATTTGTTTCCAGGTGAAAGTTTGCATGCTAAGAGAACAAATTGGCCCAAAACCTGAAAATTGAGCCTTAAGCTGAACAATATTTGAAGAGTTCATTTGCATGTCAAGTGCCATTGACAAAAATCAATGTATACTTGTAATTTTCTCTTCGTGTAGCAGTGTTTTTAATTACCAGACCTATTTCATTGCTTCCGAAATATTAAGCCACTTTTGATTGATCAAATGGATTCAACTTTAGTTTTTTGGTCACAGCTTGTGGTCATAGGCAGAGTGAGAATCTTTACAAGCAAGTGATCTGACTAAAATGTTTACTCCAAAAGCTCTGAGACAACAGCTTTCTAGTTTCATTTACGCTTCCAACCTACTTGTTGACCCTCAGTTTGTTATCAATGTCTCTTACTTACTTACTTACTTAACTTAAAATCAACTTCTGATTACTGCACATAACAGCAACATTTCTAGAAGATTTAAATTCCATTTTCTTAGCACATTCAACTCGCTCGCACCAGAACTACGCAATTCACTGCCTGTCCTTTTTTTTTCTTTTTTTTTTTTAATCATTCCACAGTGGCAGCGAAACAAAGCCTCAAATTCACATAGCGCTATTGTACAATGGTCGGGGTCACAGAAGCCAGGCCGGCACAGCTCTGGTGCGGCACCAAAGGGCATCCGAACAAAGGGCACACTGTCCACTACTGAATGAACACAGGCTTACATCATCCTTACAGCGCAACCTCAACCCCATCGTCAAAAATGATGCCCACAGACCCACGCAGCCGACGGAGCCAGATCCAACGCCAATCGATATGGACAAATCTGACAGGGAAAGGTGTCGGCCGAGGATGCCTTCATCCCGCTATTCCGAGTCGATGGGGAAGACGAGAAACATGCCCCCCCCCTTCCTTCTCTACCCCAGCCCCCCTCCCGCCCGACACCACTTCCTCCCCACTTTCAGCGATTACAGTAATTTGAACTATTATTGCATTTGCCTCTATTAATGTCATTACTGCGCCGCGGCCTCGGGGATGTGTAACGCGGCACGGGCGACTTCAGACTCCAGTCCGAGCGCGGTCGATAGTGATTGATCAGAGTCGCCTTCCGCAGACCTCATTGTCTACTGCGTTTTAGTGAGCACACTTCTTCAAAGACGCCGCGGTGGTGTTGTGTGAGGTAAAGGTAAAGGGGGGCAGGACATGGACATTGGGGGAGAACAGTGCTAAAACTTTCATATCTACTCTAAAGCTTAAAAACTTCATCAATCAACACAAATCTAATTGGAAACAGAACCTTCAACACAGCAGATTGAGTGACAAATGAATAAACAACTAGAGGTGGGCAATATATCGTGTACAGCAGCCATTCCCAAACTTGAGAGTGTCGCGGCCCCCCTCATACACCCAAAACTCTCTTGAGGCCCCCTGATGATTTTATGCTATTTAAAAAGAAAATGTCATGGTTTCCCAATGGTTTTACATATACACTACAAGGAAACAGTGATAATAGAGTACATTTGATTACATATGACCAAATTCATACAAAGTTCATTATAGGGCTGAAACAACTAATCGATTAATCGTCGATTAATCGTTTCTGGGATATACAGACTCAGACAGAGTAAGAATTACATCAAAATTTTGTATTTTTTGTGAAAAAACTATGTTGACTCTGAAAGCATTGGTTCTAGAAGTTTTTTTTGCAAATATTTTTTCTCTGATTGTTCCACATCTTGGATCGTAATCTAATCCGAGCAGAAAGAGGACTCTCTCGCTCTCACTTTTACAATCCCAGAGTGAATTTTAGAGGTTCTTAGCTTTCAAATGAGGAATGACATGTGGAACTTGTACAAAGAGCATCCTACAAACATTACCTTTAACTTTACTCCATCAAGACGTCCTCAAAAATAAAAATAATATGGTATAATGGTGTTCTTTGCCGCACTTTGGTGGTTTATTTAAGACAATTAACCTTTTGACGACACAGTGATCTAAATTAAGATGTTTGCCAGCACATTTTTGCATATTTTTGATTGAAAATATCAATTGGATATCGTTATTGAGAATGTCCCCCAAAAATATCAAGGCTTTTTCTTAATATGGCCCACCTCTATATGAACAATTCAAACTTGACACTACTTTTGCCGCGAAGGAACGCTATCTGCCATGCTGTTGCTATGTTATGACATCACACACATAACCTCTACACTTGTGAATTATTTTTATTTTTCAGTAACAGTATACGTGTTTTCCTATTCTGCTTTTCAGACCAATTCCATCTAAATCATTCATCATATTTATACTGTAAGACCTGGCAGTTTATTTCATTGATCTTGGCTCAAGTAACAGTGGGTGCAACTCTGTTTGTATGTTGCACAGAATCAGACCGGTGTTTTCACTCAGAGACCTGAACGGCCGCTTTTTATTTCAATTTTGAGTCAATGATTTGAAAATACATTTAAAACAATGAAAAAAAAACAATAACTTGCACTTGGGACAAAGACGATGGGATGTTTTTACACATAATAAAGGCAGATTGTTGAATTAAGGCAGTTAGTTGAGGCTCAGCTGGACATTACGAAGATCCTACAGAGGACAGTACAGCACAAAATGAGTGACGATTGCAAAATGTAGGTTGTATGCATGGAATATACACTGTATGGGATAGGAGATAAAAAATCTAAAAAATAGATGTTCTGAACACGAATCGGTTTAACTTGCCAACTCGGTTTTTACAGGGTTTATACAGGTAGCAGCAAGTCAAATTTAATACTTTTAACGCCATTTTAATGCCCAAATACTACTTTTTTTAATGCTACAAATGCCACAAATCAGAACTTTATTTAATATTCATTTCCATATTCAATAGGAAATTTGATACAACGTTCAATTATTGACCAGAAATACACTATGATTTGCCAAAACTCCAGTTTAGACCCCATTTTTGTATTTTTGACAAACTTATACCATAAAATTAGTTGAACAATGTCATTATTTTCTAAGAACTTGATTTAATGCCAGTTTGAATTATATTTAATGCTTTTTTAATGACATTTAAGGCCTTATTTGCTCGGTGCATGATGTGGCTACTCTCGTTCCTTTGACTTAACACTGTGAGGGCCAGTACTTCCTGTTCTGTTCATTTCCTATGGAGATTATGTTATACCCATTGGAATAATCATATTTTGTACAGATTCCGTAGTGGAAAGTGAGTTCCTGGTAGATGATCACTTAATATCTGGATGTAGGATGTAAATACTTCAGTGGAGGAGACGTCTGTGTAGGTCGGAGAGTTTATATTGAAGCTAAAGGCTCAACATTAATCTAATGCAGTGGCTCTCAGTTGGTGTGGTGCCCACCATCACAAAATTTTAAAATTAAAATATAAAATTTGCTAATCCAATCGCAATTTCTGTCCAAAAACAAAATCGCAGTTATTTTTTTTTAGTCAAAATTGTGCAGCTCTAATAGGAAATGAAGAGGACAGGAAGTACTGGCCCTCACACTTTCAGGTCAGATGAACTAGCATCATCGTGCACCAAGCCAATTCATTTAATGACTTTGAATGCTTATTAATGCCCCGCGGAAACCCTGTTTTAAATCAAAATGATTTTTTTGTCCAGCCCTAGTTCAAACAGATTCCTAACTTTCCTAATGCATTTCTAACACAATTCTTCAGACGGATGGGTTTATCAGCCTGTTTCACACAAGCCTTTTCTCAAACAATCACCTCTTAAATCACTCATACCGTACATGCATGCTTCCTCCCGTAATGTCAACATGACATTTGTACAACTTGTTCATAATGCATAATACAAACCTGGAAAAGCCGGACTGATATTACAGTGAGAGACTCATGAGCACAGTAATATAAATCTGGAAAGGCTCCGGTTTGTATTATTTGGGAAGAGGACAGACTATTTTTGGAGATATTTGCAGCTGATTGGAGTTGGACCAAGCGCACCTCATTTCAGCCCAAGCGTCAAAATGTAGCTAAACAACAAATCACCAAGCACCGGCGTTCATTTGTTGAAAAATGTGCATCTAAATGTGCGTTATTTCCCCTTCTCTGAGAGCATATTTTTAGCCAGCATTGTGGATAGCCAGCCCTCCTAAATCAGCTGTCTGACAGTGTGTGAGCCACCTGCTGCTGCAGAGCATGGTCCAGTGCAGCTCAGTCCGTCTCACAGATGTAAAGAGTCTGTCTTGTCCACGCTCTGATCAATGTACACACCACACTGACCTAATCACATCTGACAGGCCCAACATCAGCCAATCCTACAGACATGCACTCGCCCCTCTGTATCTCACAACATTTTTTATTGCTTTCGAAGTCTCTCCCAGTAACTATGGGTCTTAGGTGGGGTTCTGGTTCTTAGGCACGAGCAGGACACATTAGCGACTAGCGAGAATTATTGTTTTTGCATGTGATGTCTTTGTTCCAACCAGGATTCCATGCATGGTGCAAATTATCCTTTGAGAGAAAACTAAAATATTTAACTAGACTATAATCAAACGCGTTTCAGACTCTGTTAGCAGGTTTTATACACAATAACTCCGACATATGAGTCATTTAAATTGGGAATTACAATAGATTGCCGCTTTCATTGTTCTAGCAGAGTGTATAAAGAGCCGAAAAATAACTCGAACATGTCGTTAGAGCAATGGTTCTCGAACTTCACATATTTGACCTTCAAAGTATCACCAAGCCCAGATCAAATCAGGACTAAACTAGTCCAAAAAGGATGTGAAATAGACCTAAATGAAACTGGGAGTAACTCAAGTCTAAACCATAACGTAGTATACATTAAAGTAAAATTAAAGTCTAAAAAAGAAGAAACCAGAAGTACCAGTTTGAGAACCACCTCATGTGCTAGTAATAAGCCATAGACAAACGAACCATGGGCATCTCAGTGTGTGTGTGTGTGTGTGTGTGTGTGTGTGTGTGTGTGTGTGTGTGTGTGTGTGTGTGTGTGTGTGTGTGTGTGTGTGTGTGTGATGGCCGCGCTCGCCAACAGGCTGTCAGGTCGGATTGGATATTTTGGTGCAAATACAGCGGGTTCTTGATTGTTATTAAGCGCCTTCCCTCCACTGTAGCACTTTGTGGGTGTGGCCTCAGACGGGGAGCAGGTGTGATTTACCGCCGCCAATAAAAGCGGCAGAAATGACACACGCACATTTGGAACAGCCACGGGGAGCGGTGCATTCTGGGATATTGTTATGTTCACTTTTATGGAAGGGAATTCTTATATGGAGGTATTTAACTGTGGGAGCTAGGGGAGGAGAGGGAGGAGATCTTTTGATTCGGGGGCTGCTGCGGACTCTCAGACAGGATGGATGAACGATACTGTAAATCCACACTGAGACGACAGTGGAAATACGCCAAGTAAATTTATAGATCATAACTCCATATTTCTTCTCTCTGCAACGCATTAATCATTCACTTTAATTTAGCCCGGTCCAGGCGGAAAAAAACTGATGATCGCAACACTGGACAAGGAATGTATGTACTGTAGCTAGCTACGTAAAAAATAAATTAAAAAATAACAAAGTTTTTAGGTTTATCTCAAGTAGGGTTGTGCAATTAATTGAATTTTGATCACGATTTCATTCTTTGGGATCTCCAAATTAATAAAATCGAGTTGGAACGATTCAGAGACGGAGGACACAGCAGTTTGGAGAGTTTTGAGCTGGCTATGGGAGTTGTAAGTGGCCATTCAATTTCAATGAAGTGATTAGTGATACAATCGCTACCAAGACACGACTACCTCGTTCATTTGGTGAATATTTTGTGATGCAAAGACTTAAAGTTGGCAGTGGATCCAGCAGGGTCCTGCGTGTAAACTATTAGCTAATGGGGCTAAAGATGCTAACAAAGCCTCAGCTACAAAGGTAAGACTGTTATTCTTCTCTCCTTTGACAGTCTGTTTATATCAGTGGATGGTGAAACAGACTCAATGTTCAGTGTATGATGCAGGGCACATCAATATCATGCGTATAATACTGCAGACATGACATAATGACTGAATTATAACTAAAGTGAACTGACACAATGAGGGTTTTTTTGCCGAAATGCCGAAGAAATGCATTTAATTTTCAAACTCAAAAAGAATCGTTTGAAGAATCGTGATTTCAATCTTGACCAAAAAAAAATCGTGATTCTCATTTTTCCCAAAATGGAGCAGCCCTAATCTCAAGTACTGCTCAAGTCCTGTCTTTAAGGGAAAGGGATTCTTATTTGTATAGCGCTTTTCATATGACATAGTCACACCCAACGCGCTTCACACATGAAAGGGAGGGGGCTCATTCACTCCATGCTGATGGAGTGAATGAGCTTTAAAGGACTAAAGTAGAGCTGAAACGATTCATTTTAGGAATCGATGAATCGTTTTCTTTGATTTTTCTGATTTTTTGCCAGAATAAAAATAGAAGTTAGTATTTTTGACGAAAACCCTGTCTCATTAAAGGTAGGGGACATTTTTTTCCACAGATCATGTAAACATGTCCAAAT
>OMNZ01095444.1:0-26627 GCA_900303255.1 Lesueurigobius sanzi
GATCGAAACGTCCTACACTTCAACCACAGAGTAGTACAGATGAAGACTGAAGATTTTTGCCTACACTTTCTTTGGAGTTTATTCGGTCAAAACATGTGCGATTAATGCATTAATTATGTTTTGATTAATCGTGAGTTAACGCGCGTTAACTTTGACAGCCCTAATTTATTTTGCCATAGGATCTGTAAGAGTGATGCTCATTCTGGTCTGATTAGATCATGGGCTGGAGATTTTTTTGTTTGTTTTTAAGTTTCTGTGTCTCTGTTTGTGGCCCTAAAATATGGAACAATATCCAGGAAGAGCTCAAACAATGTCCAAATATCAAAGTATCGATGTAAAGAAATGATGTTCTCTAAGTGTGTACCTGAAGAAAATAGATGAGTGTCCATGTTTCATGTTTCTGTTGTAAACCAGATGGTCATTGTGTATTGAACTTGTATTCAGGGCACGTTGCTGAAGTGATCATTAAGAGGAAGTCCATTATGTCATTGAGACGAAGTACAGAAGAAAGGGGTGGGATTATAGAAGTGTTTAAGTCCCCCCACTCCTTTTCAGACGCACTAAATTACCCCATTCTAGGCGGACGATACAGGAAATGTTGTTTATTTATTTTCATTTTTCTTTATTTTATTTGTTCCTATCGTCTGAATAAAAGAATTAAAAGAATACAATTTTTCTTATAATTCTCAATAGTTTTTTAATCAAAATTTTAAAATTCTTGCTCTGTCCCAGAAACTATTAACCTCTTAAGCCCGTGGCAGTTTTTTTCCAAATTTGTTATACATATCCTCTGGAAGGCTTTAACAGCTTGTAGAATGTCTAAAATGTTCATATTGCTCTCAAATGATATTAATGTCTGTGGGGAGACTGTAGATGTGAACATTTTCAAGAAAATCATAGTGGGCCTGAGTAACTGAGGTTGAAAGACAGAAAATATGAATTCCGCCTAAAAAAAACCACACATTACAGCAGGTCAGCAAGTTATTGAGGTTTTGATTTAAAATAGTCTAGGCGGAATCCCATTGTAACAATTTGGCCAAAAAAATTCTAATTTGTAATAATGAAATTGAAAATTTTGGATCCTATTTACACACTGCGATATATAGAGATATATTGATGAGTAAAATTAGCTTGAATTCAGAATATTTGACGTTATTCTGAGTAATTTTGACTTGCCAAGTAAAATGATCTGCCAATGGAATAAGTATTTTTGCACTTATAATAAGAAAAAGCATATAATTTGAAGTCAACTTTGACTTATTATCTAATTTTAAGTGCAGGAAGTCATTTTTTTCTTAATTGAAGTGCTAAAATACTTGTTCCATTGGCAGATAATCTTACTTGACAAGTCAAAATTACTAAGAATAACATCAAATATTCTGAATTCAAGCAAATTTTTACTTATGAAGATATCAATTTTTGGTCATAAAATACAGTTTCCCCCCAAAAAATAAACTTTTTTTAGTGAACACATTTTTTAAAACAGACTAAAATAAACAAGGATTGTTTCTAAAAGTGGCATGTCCCCAAAAATGGGGACGTTAGGGCATAAGAGGTTAATCGATAACTACAATAGTTGACTATTTCAATAACCGATTAGTTATTTCAGCCCTACTTATTATTATTAAATAGTAATAGTAATACTGGATGTTATTTTTATATTATTTTGTACTTTTGCTTCTGAAACAACCATTGGCGGACTATCTCTGATTATCAGTGTCTTAAATGGTTGCTCCCTCTCTGCTCTGTAGGGACTGGATATTTAGCAGCCGAAGGAAGGCTGTGAGACGCGTGCCGAGTGTCTATGTTTGGATATCGCCGGCGTGGACGCAGCAGCGGACATGTGTCACCTCTCTTCCTGTCCCGTCAAGATAAACTGACACAAAGTGCCCCCGGCGGGCGTCCCGATCAGGAATGGACTTTACATAACGTCTGAGTCACACACCATCTATTTTTATGGCTCTGAGGTGTGTCCCGCTCCATCTCCTCAACAGCCAATTACGCTCCTGCGCTGTCTCCGAAGGAAGTATTTGTGTTGGGAGGTCACTGTCTCAAACATGGTCGGAGAACTATGGCTTTTGACTATGTCTGTGCCAAAAATCGGGCAAATCACTGGCATAACATGAGGCTCAGTGTCTTCTCTGCCAGCACTAATGTAAAGTCTATTTCCCCCTACACTTTCATATGGACAAGCATTGCAATTATTCAATCATACAGGCGTCATTGCTGCAGTTGAAAGATCTTTCAGCCACACGAATGGAAGGAGACTTGGTTGTGCTATGAGCAGTAAAGAGTGACTTTGTACTATATGTTCCCCCACACAAAGCAATTCACAAGGGATTCGGCTTGTGCTAATGGCAGGAAATGAGTTGGGTTCAGTAAAACGGCTAAAAATACGATCTGCGGAGTGGAAAAATGAGCATAGCATGAATCTCATTGCTTTACGGAGTCTTTTTAATCACTCCTGTACCACCGGTCCTCCACAGATTCGTCTATATAAAATAAATGTATTCTTCTTGTCTTCTTCTCTCATTTCAGTTTTGGGTCGTGAGATGGAGAGAATGTGAAGATGCCACAGTCTCAGATGCAGGATCTATGGAAATTGTGCAGCCTAATTCAATAAAATCCACATGGGCTATATGTTAGAGTGTAATTTCGATATTCTAACCTAATAATGACTCTGACTCTTCAGTTCATTCGTAATTAGTGCCATTTTAAATCTACATACTGTAAGTGTTTATGAATAAAACAGCTGTGATCAAACCCAGATGGATAGACATGAGCGTGACTTGTGGTAACAAACAATTTCACGACATTCACAGCTGTTGCTCATCGAAAAGACTGATCTCCCCTAAATGAAACAATTCTGGCTACATCAAACCTCTTTGCTCCTGCAGCATCAGCTACATACATTTAACGGTTTGTTCCTTGACCTTAAACGCCTCATCTGGGCTGCTGGAACAGAAAAATCTTGACCTTTCAGTTCATACGTATTGCTTCGATTCTCCCCGATATTTAGGGCTCTGTTGGACACCGCGCTCATGTTTTCCATTATAGGTTACACTTCAGTACAAATGTCAGAAAGCCGTCCGCCGTGGCTCGCAGTCTCCAGTCGGAACAGATTTGCGAATCCCTCATCAGCCGCTTTCGAGCCTCAATAATTAATAATCATCCGTGAATATTTAATGGCAGCAAACTTGATTGGACATAGATGGATCACTGTGAATTAATGTACAAGTCCTGTATAGCTCACAGCTCAGACGTTAGCAAGGTAATGAATGTATTTTGAAGGGGCTCCGATAACGTATGTCCAATACTGTAAAACAAGTTCCCAAACTTTTCCAATTATGACCCCCAAAAAGTCAATCGGACTAGAAAAATAACAATGAAAATCTGGTTTCATAATATATACTTAGTTAGTACTTAGTAGGCTCCAAAACAAAGTCCCATGAGGAGGCGCTCTGGAAACTGAAACATTGGCATCCTCCCATAAAAATATAAGTTGTTTTACTGTCACAAGATTTACAAAATGCTTTGTATTTTTGGAAATTATGTCTTGAATTAATAAATTCATCACACTCCACAGGGTCCCAATCCTCACTTTGAGAATCCCTGCTCTATAGCAAACATAGTTAGTTTTGAGGGAGGGCAACTCATAGATCAAATGAACAATTTCTGTAATTATATTATATTTTATTATATATTATATTGTATTGTATATAATAAAATATGGAGTACAATAGGGAGTTAACGAGCCATACTAACTATGAATAGGCTTAGATGTTACACCAAGAGAGGAGGGACTTAGCGGTTACTCCTCCTTCTGGTTCACTCTTAAAAGACCCACAGCGTGCTCAAGTCTTTATTAAGCTGATGACGATCTCTCGACTAAGATCGAAATGTCCTGCACTTCAACTACAGAGTACAGATGAAGACTGAAGAGTGTTTGCCTACGATTGTATTATATGCTTCGAACAAAGTCCAGGGCAAGACAATAGGAAGGCAATGGGCAGTGATCAGGTGTGAATAGAGTCGAGCTTTGTTTAGAAAGAGAGGTGGGACTTACAGATGAACTCATACTGGTCTTTATAAGGTCCACTGGCATCCAAGTTTGCTCAGTGCTGACGAAGCTCTTTGGATGAAGAGTGAAACGTCCTACACTTCAACTACAGAGTACAGGTGAAGACTGGAGAATCTTTGCCTATGATGGACAACTCCTGTATGACTGAACTTACACAGATTCATTATACTGTATGTTTTTCCTACTGACTTTCCTGATGAAATATATAAGAAATATAGAAATGAAATGTAGAAATTATTTTTTTTATTTTTTTTGCTGAAACTTTCAGGCACAAATGTAAAGAATATGATTATTCTTTACGGGTCTTTATGGGTACCGGGTGGCACGGTAGCGCAGTGGTTAGCGCTTGTGCTTCACAGCTTGAAGGTCCCGGGTTCGATCCCGGGCCAGGACGGGGCCTTTCTGTGTGGAGTTTCCATGTTCTCCCCGTGTCTGCGTAGGTTTCCTCCGGGTGCTCCGGTTTCCCCTACCACCAAAAACATGCACAATAGGCAAGGATGAGTGATGTCTGGGTGAGTGAATGGTGGTGATCGGAGGGTCCGTTGGCACCTGATGTGTGCAGCCACACTTCCGTCGGTCTGCCTCAAGGGGCAGCTGGTTACCACTGGAGTGAATGCAAAAATCATCTCATGTAAAGCGCTTTGTGACTCTGTCTGTGAAAGGCGTTATATAAATAAAGCTCTTCTTCTTCTTATAATAGGCACGTTGTGAATATGAAAGTGCAATTTGTCTGTGTGACAGTAAAAAGCAAATGTAGATCTACTAGTTTTAGAACCATTGACTTGCTGTAGGCTTATTGCAAACCTCTGACATATTTCTCACTGTCAAAATCATTCTCATGCAGCCGATCTGTGGCACAATCAAAAATACAGAAGCTAATACATTTTTTAGTTGCAGATTATCACACACCTGACTCGCCTCCCACACAACACCCTCTGCTCCAGATTTCTTTGCAATCCCTTCCCACCCATGAACCTCTCACCACAGCTGCCTTTCTTTTTCAACAAGCCAAAAACATTTTGGGACACCTTTTTAAATCATCAATTCACCTCATCTATACTGAGTCGTGTGTGTGTGTGGGGAAAAGAAACTCACAAATTCCCTTGTGCTGACAGCAATCATTTAGTAAAGCGGTCAAAGAAAGTACCTCCACTACACAGTTATGTGCAACAGTTTGTCTAACTGCAGCATAGCCAGTGTTTAGACAGTCTCTCTAGATTTTCCTTTAAGCCATGAGCAGAATCGAGTGACGATCATAGAGTAAGAGGGTTTAAGATGTTTAAGCTTAACTCTGGTGTTGAGAAGTGAAACGAGTTAAGATCCAAACTATTTAAATGTATAATAGTTCTGTATCAGTGCAGGCTTATGTGCATTTGGCCACCACCCAGCACTGTATAGCAGCCTATATGAAATAGGCTATTGCAGAAATGAGTTGCCCTTACAACACAAAATTAAACTAAAATGTATTATGTCCTTGGTACGTCCTTCCCTCAAAGCCACTGGGTTACTAGAAGAAACTGGGTGTCTGTTTTGTGATGGGTGGTAATAAAACTAAAAATGAACACGTCTGACCAAATCCTGTTTGCATGTGCATGGCGGTAGGGGTGCCAACATGCCTAATATTGGGAATGTTGACAGTGTCGCGGAAGTAGGAGCTGGACATGTGGTTTGACCAGCCTACATTAATACAGATTCTCTGTGCGTAAAGGCATTAGGGGGATATAAGCACCCCAAACATGGCAAGACAGATTGGATAAAGATGCACACGGCGGCCGATGATAATCCTGTTATCTGGCTGATGTAAAATGTGGGAGCATCCTCAGAGACAGTGATGAACTGAACGTGAACTAATGCTGCAGAAATAGGCTACGTAATAGAAGAAAACGAGCTCCGAGAAATAAAAGAGGACGAGAGCGAGACTGGCAACCCTTAAAAGTAAACACTGTTCTTGACCTTATGGGACACCCACGCCGTTTACCGCAATGTCACCAGCGGTTCTTTTACTCCCCTCTTTTACTGAGCTCCCGCGCCACGCTCCGGTTACTTTCATATCCTTCACGTGACCTTTGAGTGCTCCCGCGTGGGCAAACATAGCCACGCCAAGAGCTGGTTCAAAGTGTTCGGGGGGAGAAACGGTGGAGTGGTGCCGAGAGACGCACGCTGGACCAGAGCGCAATTGACATTACGCACAAGAGTGCACGCGCAAACACTGAATCAAATCAGGAAAGAGAAGAAAGAGCAGAAGCGCACTTACCTTGTGACCCTGGTCTCCACTGCGCGACCCATAACGTGAAAAGTGAACCTTCAGATGCCGTGGTCACAGTCCACGTCTCTGCAAATGTACCACAGGATCACATAGAGGATGAGGAGAATGGCGAAGATGAAGAGCGCAACGAGGATGGCCTTGGTCACCGGAGAGATGAGCGACTGCATGTCAGGAGCAGAGCCGGGCAGAGCCGTCCTCAGTCCGCTGTCTCTCTCCTCCTGCTCCGCTCTTCTCCCTCGTTCCGTTGGCAACTGTTGAGGACTGAGGGGCTTTACCGCGCTCAGTCACACACATTTATATCCTGACGCGCACACACACACGCGGACTCCCCTGCTACACGGACAACCCTGCTGTTGGCGCGCAAAGTGAGTGGGGCTTCCCTAAAGGCGGCGCGGTGTGTCCCCAGATCCACGAGGTTCAAATGCCTGTCGCATAATGGTACAGACACAGACCACGGCCGGTGACAGATCCTATGAGCAATTGATGACATTCAGCAGAGTATTTGAGGAGGGACGTATGAACGCGCACAATCACAGAGCGGACCAGTCCGAAGTTGCGCGCTGCGCTTCTCCGTTTGCTGCAAACAGGTTGATTAGTATTCCTCACGGCACTGTGTGGCGCTGGCGCGTGTGTGTCTAGCAGATGCTCTTTTTGTGACCAAGGCACTGATCAGCTGCATGTGGAGGACTATTAGCGCTATATATTTTTAAGCCCTTCCCACTTGATGCATCTCCTGACCTATAGCCTAAATGGGCCTGCGTTCTCTACACCTAGGCTTAATAGGCGTAAATTATAAGCATAAATAAGCACATGTATAGATAAATAAATCAGGCTATGGCATGCAGAACAAATAGCCTAGGCTACAGAGTATGGGCTATTAAGGGCTATATAATATATGGGCTATATAAGACTATAAATAATAGTATCGAAAACAAGCCTTGGTCTATTTATTTCTAATTAATTTTAAATATTGTGTGAAGATTGATAAAAGATGATTTGCAGACTGCAGTCACTCACATTTGAGTGAACAATCGAGACGCATCTTTTTTTAGGAGGTGCAAATCCCAGAAAGACCACTAGGTGGCGACAAAGACACATCTTTAGAAATGTGATAGTGCGCTGGTCCATCACCATTACATTGTAGTCTTGCATTACAATCATGAAAAATAAACGGGATTGAGAATCACTGAGGGTAAGGTCCGTCAATTTAACTCACTATCGTTTACCTTGATTGTTTTTGCTGTTTCTTTATTTCTTTTAATGCTGTGTCTTATTAAGAACTGCGATAGCATTTGGCCTGATGGGGTAGTAGTAGGAGCAGAGTAAGAGCTAGCATTAGCACATACGATATTTTGACAAGTTTGGTTGCATGTGATCCAAACGCTGCACCCTCTATTTCACTGTGAGTTATGTGTTTCATTTTATGGGTGTTTTAACTTGACAACAAATTCTAAGACTATGTTATTTGGCAGTCGCTAAATTAGCTCATCGCAGGCCAGCGGCTGTGTCACGGCAGATGCATAAAACAGATACTTCCGACCGTACCTTCACAATAAAATATGTGCTGAATTTTAGCTTTTGAGTTATTGTCCACTTATTATGGGTTGTCGTAGCAATTCAGATGCTTGTCATCTGTGTGATTTGTTTTAGTCTTGGCTGGTCCTGAGTGGGTCTGACTTAGAATCATTAATAATGTATCTGCCATTAAAGTTATTTTATACTGAAGGCGCATTAAGGTATTCCTCTGTATTTCCCCTGTTTGTATTTGCTTTGACAGACGGGGACTAGCTTTTCTAGCACAAGACTAAACTCCGCTAACCTATGTGACACAGAAAGTGTTGTTTACAAATGAAGCTAATGGTGGGCGCTTAAGCAGTGGCTGACACTGTTCTGCTAAAGTGGCACAGAGGTAAGGCCATATCCAACCTATTACAATGTCAGATCAGATTCGGCCCGCTGCTAGTGTTAGCTCTCGTTTTGATGTAAATAGCGTCTGGTTGACCAAATACTTTGATTATAAATAGCTACCCTACAGCCAAATACAGCCAAACCGCACCGATCTAAATTGAATTACTTGTAGTCCGATTACTGTTTATGCATGCAGTCATTTGTGGGATATTGTAATACACTGTAATAAACTTTGCGCAGATGTTACAGAAAGTGACATCTTGTACATTTGACAAATAAGTAATAGGCTAAGCGTTTACATTTTACTTGTACGTTTCAGACTGGCTTCTATTTTCCTTGGTTTGGCTTCTGTTTTCCCGTGTCTACAATGTCTCTAAAGTTGGCTTTTTGAGATAGTGCCTGACAAAGCAAGTGACGTCCTTTATCGTAACATAAGCACATAGTTTCAATACTTATTTGCTCATTGATATGAACCAATATCAAATTTTTGATTTTTTACTATTTGGTCTTTGTTCTGCTTGGTTTTTTTGCTGGAACTACAGAAAGTAGACATTAACAGTACACAGATGCTGTAATATTTGTGTAATTGTTGAGTAGGGCTGCACAATATCAAAAAATATCGTATCAATATATGGTGAGGCAATATCCGTATCGCAAGAAGCTACGAAATATTACAAATTCACTTAAGTTTTCCATCTGACTGAATTTTTTACATTTTTTTTGCCAACACTCTCTAAAACGAAACATGCATGGAACGTATAAATGTGTAGAAGTTCAGTTTTAATTATGACTTTCCCTAATTTGGCCTTGGTTTGGTTCTGATTTAGTGTTTTTGGAGTCTTCTTTTGTGTCTTAATTGAATGGTTCATCTAAGTATCTCAATTATATCGTATCGCATATCGCAAGTTTTTTCAATATCGTGCAGCCCTATTGTAAAGTGTGCCCTTTTGTCCTTTTGTGTTCCAGACACCGCAGATCTCTGTAAGATGAACACGGAGGATAAGTTGGAGGGGATGCTGTTGAAGTGCAGCAGTGGAGGGCTGGATGGAGGAGGGCGAGTGGGACTGGGCAGTGGCGCGGGGCTGGTGGTCATGACTCTGGGAGAGCGATCACTGGTGAACCACCCCATCCTGGCCGAGGACGACGACGACGATGAAGACAATGATGAAGATTTGACGGGCAGCTCGCTGGTCACTCACGACCTGGTCCCGCCAGAGCAGCTCATGATGCAGGAGGATCTGTCGAAGAATGATGGAGATGACGAGTCGGGAAGTGAAGCTGCCACCCCGTTCCCTCTAAAACTCACTAACAAGTTGCCGTGCTTGCTTCATATGCCGGTAGGATTTTTCACCATATGTCAACTATTTAAAAGAGTAAAAAAAACTTAGACGTTTGTTTATTTTCGTTTTTCTTGTAATCTTGTCTCAAAAGTTAACCATAAAGCAGACTCTGAAACTGACAGAGCCTTCTCACCTCATGGAGAAGGACAAGAAAGCACCGAAAGACCTAATGTTGTGTCCCAAAAAGAAGAAAAGAAAACAACGCTCACCAGCAAAGGTATGCATTGCTTGTTACATTCATTAAATAATTACATCAGTGACATGAAGCCTGACCCTGCACAAATGTGGTTATAACATTTATATTGTTTCTATCTTCTTGTAGATTCTCACAGTCAATGAAGATGGATCAATGGGCATTCAGAGTCCGAAGTGTCATGTGTGCGCACACTGTAACGCTGCATTTCGAACCAACTATCACCTGCAGAGGCACGTCTTTATTCACACAGGTATGGATCGAATATTTCTTACTTTGTAACGTTAAAACTTTAAAGAAGTCAAAAACATGTTTAATAAATATATGAAACATTTACAGGAGAGAAGCCCTTTCAGTGCACTCAGTGTGACATGCGTTTTATTCAGAAGTACCTCCTACAGAGACATGAGAAGATCCACACTGGTGAGTTAATCTGGTCAGTTAATTGAACAGTTGTTGACAATTTCATACTAGGACTTTAAAAATAAATATCCCATGTCTAAAATAAAATAATTTAACATTTTGCTGCTGTTTTTTTTTGGTGTTTAGGTGAGAAGCCATTTCGATGCGATGAATGCGGCATGAGATTTATTCAGAAGTATCACATGGAAAGACACAAAAGAACCCACAGTGGAGAGAAACCCTACCAGTGTGATTACTGTCATCAGGTAAATGTAGCTGTTTTAAAAAGATGCATACTTTGCAGACTAATGAGTATTTCATGAATAGGTCTGGGTACCAGTATCGTAAAATGTTTATCGAGGGAAAGAAGGTACCGGAAAAATATTTAGCTTTTTAGATAGGCAGTTTTGATGCTTGGCGGGTCCTGAGACAGCATTAAACAAAGTTACTTGGTTGTTTCAGCTCAAATCAATGATAAAAAAATAAATTACCATTATTATTCTGTTTTATGGTTCTAGATGACCAATATTTTTGTGTATAGATATCGAAAAAAGTATCGTTCAGGTAACTGTATCATAAACCAAGTATCGTTGAAGCACTGGTATCAAAATATTGAACGGTATCCAGCCCTACTCATGGAGTGAATATAATTGCTATAATAATCAACATGGCATACTTTTTTCACAGTACTTTTCCAGAACAGACAGGGTTTTGAAGCACAGACGAATGTGTCACGAGAACAAGGAGAAAAAGAGCAACAAGTCTGCTGGAAAAGTTGGACCTGCGTGTGAACCTGATCCTTATAACATCCAGTTTCTTGCCAAAGAGTGTTCGCTGCCTAAAAAGAAGCGCCAAAAGTGTGTGGATAAAACACAGCCCTCTGAGACTATCACCGCCACTCAGACAGAAGGACACCCTGTCGCTGTCGCTGAACCAGAAGAGAAAGAGGAGCAAAGACACCATAAAATTGATGGTCTACCTCTTTACACCGTGTCCTCCAAAGTTAAGCATGAGTATGTGATTGCGGACTACTCCATGGATCTTCCTGAGGAGTCTGCCAGTCAAAATGAGGCTGAAGATGAGCTGTCAGCAGAGGCCACTCCTCCCAAATTGGTCCTAAAGAAAGTCTCCAAAAGAAGTAACAAACAGTCCTGTGAACAAGCTGCTGCCTCTTTATCTTCATTGTCTTCCTTTGAAGAAAATAACAAAGTCACGCATTACACATTTGAAATTGTGGATAAGCAAGGCCTTTTGGATGTAGATGGAAGTACTGAGCTTGAATCAGTAGAAACTCTTCAAGGAGGGCCAATAAAGCCAGCACCCAGCAGCACAAACTATGATGATGCCATGCAGTTTCTCAAGAAGAAGCGGTACCTTCAGGCCGCCATGACCAACAGCATCTCCTCTCCCCCGCCGCCTGTCACTCAAACAGTAGTATCTACTGTGATCGATGAAACTGTCCCGGCCACTATCCTGGAGCCTCAGTCCATCAACACTGACATCAAGGCACATGAAAAGAGCGTATTACCAGATGAAGTCCTCCAGACTCTGCTGGACCACTACTCCAATAAGGCTAATGGACAGGCAGACATCTCTTTCAGTGTTGCAGACACCGAAGTTACTTCAAGTATATCCATTAATTCATCAGACGTTTCAGACAGCAGTCCTGTGGAGAATCTGGCAGCCTCCTCTGCTCATGCTCAGCCTCCCACTGAGAAAGTTAGTCTCCTGCAAGAATACTCCAAATTCCTTCAACAAGCACTTGAGCGGACCAGTCAGAACGACAGCTACCTGACCAGCCAAAGCCTCAGTCTCGTCTCTGAGAGCCCTCCTTTAGCGGGACAGCCACTGTTCGCCACCGAGAAGCAGTTTCCATCACCCAGCAGGTTCAAATCAGGGATGAGTTCTCCGTTAAGGTCCACTTTAGAAAAACCTCATTTCGGATTACTGGTTGGGGACTCGCAGCACTCGTTTTCATTTTCAGGTGATGAGACCACGTCCCCCTCAGCCGTGTCCCCCGCTGACGAGGACTTTTTGGAGCAGGTCTCGCCCAAAAAGTCGGACTCAACACAAGGGATTCTTCAGACTTTTCAAATAAGCTCTTTTGACCAGAACTTCAAGTCTCATTTCCAGAGCTCAAGATCTGGATCCACCTCACAGTTTACTGTCGCCAATGGCCAGGTCAGTCTCCGAGGACACAGCACAGACTTCTCAGAGTTCACTTTAGTTCGAGAGACCAGGTCACAACTCAGCTCCTCCCCCGATGTTTCTTCCAGTGAAACCTTTGGCTGAAGTAAGAGGCAAGAAATTCACTCTCAGCAGCACTTTAACTAACGTTTTCTGTTTTGCCAAATCATGTCCTTTTACATCTTTTTGTCCTTTCTCAAAGAAAGATTTGTTTTCTTCTGAGTTGAATTGAAAGAAAGTTGAAAACTTTGCACCCCCCCCACTTTTTTAACAAATTCTTACAAGAAAAAACTAAAGAATGTATGCTAATTGAACTACCAAAGCATAGTCGAAGATGTATAGTCGTATATACTTTGCTCATTGCCACAGTCGTGATTTGCCTGAAATTATTTGCAATAATGAATTATTAATTTAATTCTGTTAATCAATGCCTTGTTGCTGGTGGCTACCTCCTATTGCAGATCTTTTACAACATTCATGAATCAATAGTTGCTTACATATACTCAAAGGTGATTGAGTAAGTTGGCTGTATGTATGGTCCAGAACACTAATACCATACACAATATTAATATTGTTAATGTAGTTTTAATTTGCCTTCAGAAATTACAATGTCCACTTCTTTGGTCACTTTATCGTCACCTTAAATTGGTTTTACGTGGTATTTTATTTGTGTCCCTATTTCGTAATGAGGTTATTGGTGATGTCCTCATGATCTAAAATGGTATCAAGGAGCTGCAAACATGAAATGGTTGCAGGATAAAATGTGATGTCCAATCGAGCTGCAGTACTTTGAAAGGACTGTGCGTAGAATCGGCACAGTTTGCACACTCTACTGCGGGAAATGTAACAAAATTCGAGGTGACACTTTGTTTTAATCACTTTGATCGATGCAGTTTTTGGATCAACAAAAAAAAAAAAAAAACAATCTTGTGAAGAGAATCTTTCTTTTAATTCTTACGCCAACAGTTTGATCAAAACCTGCATCTGTGCCTTTCTTTTCTTCGTCCCCGCCTTCCCCCGTGTTTCCGTTTGTATATTTTATATCTAGGTCAGTGACTTTAAGGTAAATAATTCCTGTTGCACAACAAATACATAAGCTATTGTAATTACAGCCTGTAATCTTACATCGAGGTTCATTTAAACCAACACATCTTTCTCTCTCTCTCTCTCTCTCGTTATTTTATTTGGTTGCAATAAGTGTCACACAGTTATTGTTTTTTAACCAGGATACTTGTAGTCGTAAGGAAATATCGTGTGTCAGATATACTATGTCGTAATGTTGATGTTTTAAGTATCATCTGCTCGCTTGTGATCCCTTTTGCTTGGCCCTGTACAGATGATGCAGTTGAAAAGGTATATTCCTCATATACAGTACAGGCATATGTCAGTAAATATGATTAATATGGAACATGTCGGATCAAATGTTCAGTTCCAGGGCTGCACAATTAATCGCAATTTTAAATACTGCAATACCCGAACCCCAGAGATTGAGGGTTTTTCATTTGTCTTGCGTCTCCAGTGTTTTATGAAGCTGAAATGTGATAAATGAGTACAACGATGTATAATAGCAGTTTAGAAGTATCATTTTCTAGTATTCTCGCATCTGAAGATTCAAACCATGGCCCCAGAATTGAAACTGAATCCATCAGAAGAAGTTTTGCAATCATTGCCGTGATAATGTTGTGAATCGTAATCATTTTGGCCAAGATAACCGCGAGACAAAATATCCATGTTGTCTCATGCCTGGACAAAACTGAAATGAAAAATATACAACATACTGTAAATCAGGGTTCCCACTCTACCTGGGAAACCTTGAAAACCTGCTAAATGACTGGCCCATTTTCAAGTCATGGAAAACACATGGAAAATGAGAATGTCAAATATCCTGAAAAAAAAAAAAGTCCTGGAAATTATTGCTAATCCCTTCACTTTTTTGTTCATGGGTGAAGTTCATATAATTTAAACATCAATTTATATAAGAATAGATAAATATAGGAGCATGCCACATCATTGAACTTGTATTTTCCGGCGTATAAGTCGCACCAGCCAAAAAATGCATAATGAAGAAGAAAACATATATAAGTTGCATTTTTTGGGGGAAATTTATTTTACAAAATAGAGACCAAGTTAAAATAATAATAGAATAGAGAACAACAGGCTGAATAGGTGTATGGTATGCTAACGTAACATATTAATTAATATATAAGTCGAGTATAAGTCGCAGGACCAGCCAAACGATGAGAAAAAGTGCGACTTATAGTCCAGAAAATACGGTAAATGTTCTCTTGAATGGGCCGATACGCATGAAAAATGAAAAAAAAAATTCCTGGGGGAGAACCTCCAGACCCCCCTTTCACCATTTTACCCACTGAAAATAGTAACCCAACCTATTTAAAATGTCCTGGAAAAACTTGAAAACGACATAAATTTCAAGTGGGAACCCTGTAAATACATAATATTAAAATGGCAAATTGAAAAAATTGGTTCGCAATGAGGTTCTTTTGTCAAAATGGTGGAGCCCTGTTCAGTTCAATGTGACACAGTAAAGCTGGATACAATGTGCAATACTGTTTATTTGCCACCTAGCTTAACTTGGAGGCCCCCACCCAGTGAAAAAATAGTCTTTTTCTCACTTTTATGAAAAGTGTGCCTTATGTTCGGCAAAGTTTTAACAATGGAGGCCCTTCGTAATGCCTTCTCCATTTATCCCGGCGTAAGATGAGAACAAGGATGACATTGGGTCGGGGACCTTTTATCCAAATTAAATCAAATGAACCCTAGGGCTGGGCAAAAAACGATCAAATTTGTAGCTAAAAAATAAGAAATCCACACCTGTCCAGCAGAGGGCACTGACACTGTCTTATGGCCACACCGCCTTTGCTCTGCCCGGTCCTGTCAGATTTCTGTAGTAGGCCCGCGTAATGAAGGGGGCAATAATAACTGGGCAATTGCTGAGAGGGCACCACAAAAAAAAATCATTAGTCTCCCTAAAAAAATCCAATTGAAACAGCCCTAATTAACCCTTAAAATGTGTGTCTGTTGAATTGAGCACTGAACATCCACTCATATTTGTCTTATTCATTGACTTGTGCCTGCGCGTCATACATCACATTGTTAGACTGTTTTCTGTCTGTCTTAGGTGCTATTGTGAAAACACTGTTTTGAACACCGAATGAGTTAAAAAAAACAATGTCCCCAAAAGTTACAAATCTACTGACAATCAGGGAAGTATGGCACCCTGTTATCCTGAGATACTTTATTTTCACTTGTCAAACATTCCCATTAGAATGTATAGAAATATTTCTCTGTAAATACATTGTATATTTTTATGTTCGCGTACTGTTAGATTATTTTATGGATAGAAGATCGAGGCGGGAGACACCTGTTAGTGGATGGCACATGAATCGTTTTTATATTATGGGCGATGTAGACACAAAATAGGTAAGATGCCTTGTTGTTTGTATATACACCACCATCAGAAAGAAATTAGACTTTGATATGTAGTGCACTTGTTTTGTTTTACTTTACGGAAAATGCTCCACAAAATACTTCACTTCGGTTTATGTTTCAATCGATGCGCACCTTGTACAGGATCAGTAAATGTGGTTTGATGAAGTGCTAGATATACGTTATACATCACACCATCACAACAAGCACAAGAAAGCATTTTTATTCTGCTTTGTTAACAATTATAGATTCTGTTGTCGGTGGGAAAATCAAATTAGAAACGCCACAATTCGGGAAACCATACTACTATAGCATTCTCCTTTTCAATACTGTCGTTAGATGACTGGCCATAAGTGTCCTTGTATAAGCTAAAATTATATTTCCTTTGTGTAAATAGGGTTGAAATGAGAAATTTTGATAAAAAAAAACAACTATTTTTGAAACTTCCATGTAAGGCACTGATATGTACAGTCTATTGTATGCAGTCAATATTGCTCTCCTCATTTATCTGTTCACGTCCTTTGTGTCGGTGTCTATGCTATCATGTTTTTAAGCAACATTGAGAGTTCCCACGCATCACAAAGGGGCTTGTTTTTAGTTTGGCGGTGAGACTTATATGCATGGACATTATCTTGTCGGGTCGAGTGATCTCGTCGTATGAAAAACAGTATGTGCAGCTTTAATTGTAGCTAATTGATTTCAGTAAAGTAACCCATGAATAGATTTCGGCAATATATTATGATTTGTAAATTGTTTTGACTGTTGTGTGTCATGTCCTTATAAATAAATTTAGAAAAATATGATTTTGGCTCTTGTTTCATTGTCCACGATGTATCGGCTACATCTGATCAAATCTGATAGTTGCTGTCAGCGGTGTGTCAAAGTCAGCAGATGGGCGCAGGGGAAAGATTCCTTGCGTGTATGAGGGTGTACATGTGGGGGTTGGATGAAGGGGAATTGTTCTTGGCATATACTGGGTGAATACTTGTGGGAGTTGGGTGGTGAAGGGGATTGATTCTAAGCTGCAAGGTGCTTTGTGTTACATTCTTGGATGAAAAGCGCTTTAGAAGCAGTGGTGGAAAGTAAAAAGTACAAATTATAGGTATTTTCACGCTACTCAAGTCAATTTTATGATGCATACTTTTTACTTCACTGCATTTTAGAGCCTGTATCTGTACTTTCTACTTCATTACATTTTTAAAGTTGGGTTAAAAGTATTTTATTTTCAAAGGGACCTCTCTACGATGAACTGGTTTAGTCCCAGTTTAGACCTGCTTTATTTCCAGTTTAGTCCCAGTTTAGTTCTAGTTTAGGCCTGGTTTAGTCCCACTTTAGACTTGGTTTGGTGGTTTACTCATTTAGACCTGTTTTTGACCTAGTTTAGTCCTGGTTTAGACCTGATTTAGACCTAGTTTAGACCTGATTTAGACCTGGTTTAGACCTTATTTAGACTGGAATTAGTGGTTTACTCATTTAGACCTGGTTTAGACCTAGTTTAGTCCTGGTTTAGACCTGATTTAGTCCTTAGATAGACCTGGATGAGACCTAGTTTAGTCCTGGTTTAGTCCTGGTTAAGACCTAGTTTAGTCCTGAGTTAGACCCGGATTAGACCTAGTTTAGTCCTGGAGTAGACCTGATTTAGACCAGAGTTAGAGGTACATTCGTATGGACCTGGTTTAGTCCTGAGTTAGACCTGGTTTAGTCCAGGTTTAATCCTGATTTATACTTGGCTTAGTCCTGATTTAGACCTGGCTTAGTCCTGATTTAGACCTTATTTAGACCTGTTTTTAGTTCTGGATTAGACATGTTTTAGTCCTGGTTTGATTCAAAGGATAAAAAAAAAAATCCTCCACATCGATCTCTTAATAAATACTTTTACTTCTCACTCATAAAGTACATTTTAAATTGCATACTTTGATACTTTTTGGCTACTTAAGTACATTCTAGGTCTTGTATCTGCAGTTTTAATTAATACTGAATACTTCTTATAAGTAAAATATTGATTCAGTTGTCATGTTTTTTTTTTTTTTTTTTGTTTACACATTTTTAGTTTAATGTGTGAAATAAAAATAAATAAAAGTGTTAAAAGGAGAGAAGCTAACACATGTTACTCTTTTCACCATTGAGTCCACCGTGAGAGTTTAGAGGCCCTGCCAAAATCAACACAATCCTTGAGCAAAGCCACTACACCCTGGAAGTTTACCAGAGACAACACGCTTATCTACCTGGCTGCTACCTGCTGCACACCGCTCCTGATCCCTCCGAAAAGCTGCGAGCAAGAGGAGCAAAATGCGGTGCTATTTACTGAGGCTCCTCGTACTCCTTGCATCGACTGGATAAAAATGATTTTGCAAGTCATTTGTTGACATATTACCCATTTATTCTTGCCCTGAGGGTCGGAGGAGGAGGAGGAGGAGGCCTTTTAGAGAGAGGTAGGTCTGGAATTGAAAGTATGTTTTGAAAAGATAAGAAAAACTTAGCTGCTATCGTTGCTAAATTGCTAACTTTATGATATTTTCTCATGTGGAAGGTAAATCAAAGTTAATTTTGTTGTCATTGACATATCTCACTGTAACATTGTTTAGAGATTGGCTACATTTTGACTGTCCTGCTTTGTTTGGCGCTCACCTTATCATACATTTTGTCATGTGGGTTCTGAATTCGCTTCTAAAATTACAATAAATTAAAGTAAAATGAAATAAATATGATTTAAATGCAAATATAGTATGCCAAATGTATTACTATTTAAATTATTCTTATTAAGCATTCATTTAATCATTTTGCAGCCATGTGAGTATAATCCATGGTATAATCTTGCGCACACAGCTGTATCCGGATGTCCACGTCAAGCACCTGCCCCTAGTGTAATCATTATTGTTAGCCGTGTTGTGTGCCATTGCCTTATAATCAACACACTATGGCACTGTGTAAATAACTCCTGACTCATGTGACAGCTCTGACCTGGCTCTGTGCATGCGTAGATCACAATGGAAAGCTTACCTGTTGGCTGCTGGACCGTCCACACCAATGACCAAGGAGGAGCAAGAGGGGATGGTGTGGGACTGCTAAAGGAAGGACATGTTTCTAATTCACACGTGCATGATTTGTTCCATGAAGATGCACAGGTAGAGCTATTGGCAGAATACATTTATTGACTATAATGTTTTATTGTTAGATTGTCACAGGTGCACGTTGCCTTTTCTTCAGGGTTTCCAGCAGTCCGGTCAGCCCTGGTGGAGGATCAAGCTCTTTGTCTGGGAGCCCGTTCTCTTTGGGACATGGGATGGTGTTTTCACCTCTTGTATGATCAACATATTTGGAGTGGTGCTGTTTCTGAGAACTGGCTACCTCGTGGTGAGCTGTTTTCGTGTTGTTTGTTTTCAGCTGGTTAAACATGCATTATCTCCTCTGATGAAAGTGTTTTTCTGGTTAAATGACCAACGTCAATGTAAAACACTAATGTTATTTCACACAGAAAACTGCTAATATGCTCCATTTCTTTTCCATTCCACCTCGTGAATGCCTAGTTTGATCTTGGAAGAAGCAGGTTTAATCAATCAACCTTTTATTTGGATAGCACTTTATCCAGTGCACACACATGTGCAACAGACAAACAAACAACTCCCCCACTGTCATCTGTCATATACTGTTAGACCAACATAAACTAGCACTGAAAATAAAAGTTAATAATGAATAAAAGCCTACACTAATTGCAAATCTAAAATTCCAAGTTAAAATACATAAATAACACCCTAGGTTAAAATAAATAAAAAGTAGCTTAATGTTTAAAGTTAAAGTTATACAAAAAAGGTATGATTTTCACTTCAGGACCACTTTGAGTGATATGTGTCTATGTGAAAAGTGCTATTCAAACAAAATGTCCCTTGCCTTCCCATCCATCATTTTCTTCCGCTTCATCCGCGGTGGCGGAGGCAACAGTCTGAGTAGAGACGCTTACAGACTTCCCGATTCATGCACACTTCTTGTAGCTCTTCCTGGGGGATGCTGAGGCATTCCCAGGTAGGGCTGGGTGTCGTTAATTTTTTTTCAATACTAGTACTTTTTACGATCCTTGGTTTACGATACCGTTTCTTTTAGTGATTTTATCATTTACTTTACAGTCACTTTCTTTAGTGCAGTCTCAGACAAAAATATTTTTTCGGTACCTGTTCTTGGTACCAATTTAATTTTCGATACCGGTAGTACCTTAATTATTTTTTCGTTTAACGGTACCCAGCCCTATTCCCAGGCCATCTTTAAGACATCATCCTTCCAGTGTGTCCTAGGTCTTCCCCGGGGCCTTCTCCCAGTGGGATGAGCCCCAAACTCGTTTCCAGGGAGGCGACCAGGAGGCATCCAAAACAGATGCCCGAGGCACCTCAGCTGGCTCCTTTCCGAGCAGCGGCTCTGACTGAACTCCTCATTCTATGTGTAAGGGTGTGCCCAGCCGCCCTGCAGAAGAGACTCATTTCAGCCGCTTGTATCCGCAAACTTGTCCTTTTGATCATGACCCAAATCTCATCTTCCCACCCCTCATAATCCATAAACTGCTGTTATGATTCTCACAAGGTCCTTTACATTGTAATCATAAGTAAAATAAAATTCAATTCAACACATTTTTCAGATGCATAAAACCTTTTCTCTGTTTTCTTCCTTATTGACAGCTTTCTGTCCACAGGGGAACACCGGAGTGCTGCTGGGCATGTTCCTGGTGTCTCTGGTGGTCACCGTGGCTCTTGTGACTGTGTTTTCTGGCATCGGGATCAGTGAACACTGTGGGGTCGGGGGAGGTGGAATCTACTCCATGGTCTCCACCGTCCTGGGAGGGAGGGTCGGAGGCACGGTCGGCCTCCTCTATGTGTTTGGTCAGGTGAGCGCGAGGAATATGAAGAGAAGAAGAAGAAGAGCTTGCCTTTCACAGACGTGGTCACAAAGCACTTTACATGGGACAATTCTAACATTCACTCCTTAATTAACAGTGTTTTTAATAATTATATCTATTTTAGTATCATTTAAACTATAAAGTCACTCGTTCTTAATCAAATACACATAACTTTACTTTCACAAGTTTCAACTATAGAGCACAGAAAACAAAATGAAAATGTCAGTCAAAAATCAGAATGGAGATCTCTGCTTGTGCAATTGAACTCTTCATATATTTTTGGCGACAAATCTAAATAATGGATCGAGCCAGGTTTAAATGTATGGTTTTATTTTGTTGATACATTAGTTGAAAAGATTTGTTCACAGGGATTTTTTTGATATTTTGTTTGCGTTTTTGAATAAGCTAGTTAGGTGTGAATAAATCTGTGAAAATTCAAATTTTGCATCGTTGTTTAGGGGTTCAAAACTCAATAAATCAGGCAGCAACTAAATATTAAAAAATCCCTCTGAACAAACCTTCAAAATATAGTCAAGTACAAGACTGTGAATCCAGTTTGATGACTGTAGATGCTACTAAAGTGGAGGTGTTTTTGCAAGAGAAAATGGCCTTTGAATCTAGAATTTTCTGTCTAAAACTATGTAGAAATGTTGAGTCAGTGCAATAATTGAACACCTAATTGGCAAAATTTAAAATATTGACTTGAGCCATTAGTGTCTATCCCCCCTTATCCCCTTAAAAGTCATTATACATCCTATTTTTGTCTTCCAGTGCGTTGCGGGAGCGATGTACATCACGGGCTTCTCCGAGTCGGTGGCGGACCTGTTGGGGCTCCGGGGCCAGTGGGCCGTGCGGGCCTTGTCTGTGGCTGTGCTCGTGGCTCTGCTCGGCATAAACCTGGCCGGTGTGAAGTGGATCATCCGCCTGCAGCTGCTCCTGTTGGCCGTGCTGGCAGTCTCCACTCTGGACTTTGTCATCGGCACCTTCACACACCTCGACCCTGGTAAATGACCTTTTGGTGAAATATAGTAGGTGCTTGCCTTTTATTTATACTTGGGAGTACACCCTGCATCGATGGTTTTGTGGATTAGTTTGAAAATGAATGACATAAACTCCTATTTATCAGTTAAAATACAGCTCAATACTCTCAGACTCTTGCTCTTTACAGTTGAATATTGTTAAATTGCTTTTCTTTGAACATAATAATCAAAAATGAATTCAGTTTAATCTTGCTTTTTAGCTGAAATTATTCCAAGCACCTCTTGCTAAACTCTCCCCCAAGGATCCACATACCCCTCTTGAGTTTGAAGAGGGAAATAGTTTACATAGATCAATCCATTGTAGGCAGAGTGAAGTATTTTAAGCAATGATTTGTTTATTTATTACTATTATTTTATTATGGGTTCACTGGCTCTTTCCTTCTATGACTATATGTATTAACAACTAGTGGTGTTTTACTTGTAATTTATTCTAAACAAAAGATTCATGCTGTTCAGGTTGTTCCACATTAAGGCCAGTAGGTGTCACTGTGGTATTGAAAATGGCGGGTTCATTGTTCTTCAATAAAAAGCCAAAACCTTGATAAATACAGAACATTTCACAGATTAGCTTAACATTTAATTTGGTGCATTCGATCATTTCCCATTACCAAGCCGATGAATAATAGTTTGTTCTTTTGTAAGAGAAAAGCATCTTCTTTGGGTGAAGCTGGTATTGTTTTGTTGACCTCCAGGAAGTCCTCTTCTACATATCCTGTTCTCGCTGATTATCAACGTCCTGTCGAGTCAGAGTCAAACCAGAGTTTCTCAATAGTGAATCGAAAGAACAGTAGCAGGCCTATAAAGGTGGCACACACCCTGTACTTTGATACAATTATAGACTAATATGAAATGCTTTTATTGTTATTAAATATTATTGAGTTGAAATTTTGATTCGTCTTGCTGCTGATATTGAAGGTGAACTACACTGTTAGGGAATGTGTCGTCACTCCTTTTTAACCTTATTGGGCATATTATTTATTAATCAATCAATCAAAATGTATTTGTATAGCACTTTACCACAACACAAGAACAACAACTTCACCATAACCTCTCAATTCTAAATAATATGGATCAGTGGTCCTCAAGTGGTGGGTCGGGACCACAGAGTGTATATTAAGGATGGAGGTACAATTGGCTAGTCCTCCGTGAAGCCAGTTAGCATACAGGAGCTGGCTCCAGAACCCGGAAGCTCCTTTTGACTTTCCATTGAAACTTTTTGGCCCCTCTTTAACTCATTATTGTAAATAGTCTTGTTAATATGACCCTCAAGTGCTTGTCCTGCCACGCGCTACACCGTCCTGTTCTTTGTCTTTTAATATTTTCAACGTTATTTAAGATGAGAACTCGTAACTCGCACATACCAAATATGGAATTAGGCTCCAAATATTCAACATGGCGGCGGTTCAAAATGGCTAAACTGCTAGCAGGAATTGGCTTCATTAGCCGGCGCTGAACGCTATGGGGAAAGCCACGCTGGCTACCTCCATTATTATATACGCTCCTGGCCCAAAAGTGTGTCATGGACAGATTTTCAGTGGGTGAACTTTTTTGTTCAATTTTTATTGGCTGAAGAAGTTTAAAAACCCTACGTTACACTGCAAAAAATGTCATCTTGTTAAGTTAAAATCACTCAAATCAGGTTTCACAGACAGGAATTTTCTTCAGTGTTCTCGTGCAACATGAAACATAAACTTGTCATAATGATAAATAATAAACTATGGGGAAAATCAGGGGAATTTGGCCTTAAATGTAGTTATTTTGAAATGACCAATGTGCCAGTGGAATAAGTGTAGTCTGTTTAAATGGGTTATTTCCTGCATATTCAACAATAATTGAGTGGAAAATACCATTGTTTACATTATTCAGGGTCGCAGCCTGTCGTACTAGGCGCCATACCAGTTGAGAATATAATCTAGATCAGTGGTTCCCAACCTTTTTTGTCTCACCTACCCCTTGGGCCTTTCATTTATGTTCCGAGTACCCCCTACTTCGATGGTTTTGTTGATTAGTTATGAAGTGAATGACAAAAACCACACTTTTTCAGGCAAAAGACAGCTAAAATCTCACTCTTGGTTTTAAACGTCTTTTCTTTGATCATAACAATCAAAAATACAATTTGTTTTGTATTTTTTATCTGAAATAATTCCAAGTACCCCCTGCTAACCTCTCGCATACCCCCCTCTACACTCATCTAGATGTCTACCTTGTAAAAACCTTCGCTAGAGTTACCTGCTACACATCTAACTGCAGCACGTTGCACAGTCCGCAGTAGCCACTTTGCACTTTCACAGACAGCAGTGGGAGAACAATCCCTAACTGCTTGTCCAGGTTTTTTCAATTAGGAGCTGCTGTGCGCGCTGTTGTGACCTCACATTTGGCGGAAAAACGGAACAGGTCCCTGCTGCCGTTGGGAGAAACAGTCCAGATTAGGTTGCACTTAGTGAAGCACAGAGGCCCGTCCTGAAGGAAAAGGAGCCACTGCCAAGATCATTTAGGTAAAGCTTGATAATATGTCCTGCTAGGGTTAGTGTAAAGTATTTATGTAAGATCCATACATAGTCTAAGAGTCATATTTGACACTTCTTCAACAATTTAGACTAATTTAAAGGAAACTCATTATCATTTTTGGGTCTTATCAAGAAAATAGATGGTAATTCAGTCACACTACTGAGCCCTGTGCCTGTCCACCATTGAATAAATATAGAGATAATAGTAGTGCTCATAAGTTTACTTACCCTTTTTTCATGGATGATGACACAAAAATCTTTTATTCCACTCATGATTAGTGGTTGTGTGAAGCCATTTATTATCAAAGAACTTAGTTTACTCTTTTGAAATCATAATAAAACAGAAGCTAAGCAAATGTCCCTGATCTAACGTTTACATGACCCTCAACAACTGCCAGGGAAACTGCTCAGAAGCAAAGAAAAACTAACTTCAGCTGAAATACAGGACTCTCTAAATAAAAGTGGACTCTGAAAAGATTTATGTTTGTTTTAAGATGCACAATATGTAAACTTTTTTGATCAGGGTCAGGGCTAGTTTCTAGATGAAAACTTTGACAATAAAGAGCTTCATGCAACCACTAACCATGAGAAAAAAATATCTGTTGCAAAAGTTTAGTCCTGATTCAGTCTGTAATATCGTCCAGGTTCAGACTTGATTTAGACCCAGTTTGCTCTCGGTTTATTTCTGATTGAGGGTAGACCTGGTTTAGTCCAGGGTAATCATTGTTTCGTCATGTTCCTGGACTAGTCCTTTTTAGTTTGGTCCTGGTTTAGACCTTGATTTCAGTCTCTGCTTTAGCCCGGGTTACTTCTTGGTTTAGTCCTGGTTTAATCCAGATTCAATCCGTGATATTGTCCGATTTTAGTCCTGGTTCAGACCTAGTTTTCTCCTGGTTTAGATCTAGTTTCCTGCTGGTTTAATCCTGACCGTAGAAGAGTGGAGAAAGTGTCAGTATTTGAGCTCAGAGCTGCTGAATCACGATTTGACGATGTTCCCAAAAAAGCCCAGCCCAAGTAAAATGCTTCGACAGATAACTGTAGCTACTCTTTTTGTATCTTCCCTCCATGTGTTTTAGAATTGACAGCACATCAAACAGAAACTGATAGAAGTTTTGGTGGTGCAAAAGAATCCCACGTTCCTCCAATGCATCCTGCTGTCTCAGAGTAAAAAACTTCTGCTTTGCATCTAGTGTGTGCATACTGAATACAGATTTCCAATAATGTGGGCCCGAATAATAGTGTACATGCCTCCTTGACGATAACTTTGCCCCCTTTTTCTTTTTTTTTCTTGTTTATTTGTCTCAGTGCAAGGCTGATTTTTGACTCGTTTAGCAGTCAATTATCCAGTCTCACTTGTCCTGCGTAACCTGGCATCCTCATTCTCCTTGGCGTAAGGATTTGCTCGGTGGATGATTATGAGGAGCTTTTCTTCTTGGCAGAGCAGTGGAAGGTGCTGTTTAATCCGCCTTGAACGAGTGTAACGATGTGTAAGACAGCTGTGAGTTGAGGGCTTTTTTTCACGAAGAGTCAAAGCATTCTCTCTCTACAGGAAGCCACAATGTACGGCTCGGGTCTGGGGTTTAGGGTGTTGACCAAACCCACCCACATTTTTGCAAAATTACAAAGAAGGATGCACTTTTGGGTTATGGTTAAAAACTACAAAAGGGAAATTGCATCACTTCTAGACTTTGATGCTCAATCAGAAAAAAATGGCTTGTAGTTGGAAGTATTTACTGTTGCTACTTTGTTCACTAGGACTGCAGCAACTATACTTCTACTACAAACTCAAAATAGGTTTAAGAAATGGTACCAGTGAAGAACCAGTGGTAGAAGAAGTACTCAATATTCTTACTTAAGTAGTAACAGTGCAGATACAGGACCAAGGATTTACTTAAGTAAAAGTATCAGATTAAATTCCTACTTAAGTAAAACGTAGGCAAAAATTCTTCAGTCTTCATCTGTACTCTGTAGTTGAAGTGTAGGACGTTTCGATCTTACTCCAAAGATCGTCATCAGCTACTGAAGGTCTGGAGCACGCTGTGGGTTTATAAAGCTAGTGAACCAGCAGGAGGAGTCAGCCTCTAGGCCCCTCCTCTCTTAGTGCTAAAGGTAAAGTACTTAACAAGGGTCCATTGTCTCCCTGAGCTACTCTCTAAGTCGTTGATACTTGCCTATGGCCCTGCTGCTCCCAGGAGTACAGGCTCATTTACATGACAACGAGTCGGTTTCGCTCTGAGGTTGTTATTGCCAATTGGTTAGAGAGTAGCTCAGGGAGACAATGAACCCTCGTTAAGTACTTTACCTTTAGCACTAAGAGAGGAGGGGCCTAGAGGCTGACTCCTCCTGCTGGTTCACGAGCTTTATAAACCCACAG
>OMNZ01095445.1:0-19456 GCA_900303255.1 Lesueurigobius sanzi
GAGAGACAGAGAGAGGGGAAGGAGAGAGAGAGAGAGAGAAGAAGGAAAGCGGGAGAGAGAGGGGGGAAAGAGAGAGAGGAAGGAAAGAGACAGAGAGGGGGAGGAGAGAGAGAAGAAGAAGGAGAGAAAGAGATAGAGGGGAAAGAGAGAGAGAGAAGGAAAGAGAGAGAGAGAAGAAGGAAAGAGGGGAGAGAGAGAGAGGAAGGAAAGAGACAGAGAGGGGAAGGAGAGAGAGAGAAGAAGGAGAGAGAGAGAGGGGGGAAAGAGAGAGAGAAGAAGGAAAGAGACAGAGAGAGAGGAAGGAGAGAGAGAGAAGAACGAGAGATTTTAGTGCCCAATTTGGGTCCTGTGGGGTTTAACAGGTTAATATGTATTGTCCCTTTTCAAATAAAAAAGAAGAAAAAGAAAAAGGTCAATAAGACCACTCTGTCGCCCCATGCATGAACCTGATATACCACAAATCCTCAAATACTTGAATACATTGCATTAATGAACACAGCGTTACTTTTAATCTCAATTTTGTCATTCATTCATGTGGTATATCAGGTTTGCATGGGGCCACAGAATTGAGATTAAAAGTAACGCTGTGTTCATTAACGCAATGTATTCAAGTCTGTGTAAGTTCTCAGTCGTACAGGAGTTGTCCATCGTAGGCAAAGATTCTTCAGGCTTCATCTGTACCGTAGTTGAAGTGAAGCCGAATTGACACGCTTGTGGGTCTTTTTTTTTTTTTGAAGAAACCAGTAGGAGGAGTTAACCTCTAAGTCCCACCTCTCTTGGAAAAAGAAAACAGAGACACAGAAAACAAAGAATAGGCCAAGATGTTTTCTTTTTCCAACCTTTAGAACCAAGAGAGGTGGGACTTAGAGGTGAACTCCTTATGGTTTCTTCACACAAGACCAACGAGCGTGTCAATTCGGCTCAGTGCTGATGATGTTCTTTGGATGAAGAGCGGAACGTCCTACACTTCAACTACAGAGTACAGATGAAGACTAAAGAATCTTTGCCTACAATGTATTTGAGTATCTGTGGTATATCAGGTTCATGCATGGGGCCACAGAATTGTATTGATTTTATTGAATATTTCCTTGCATTTTGATCGATAACAAGCTGCAATATTAATACACAAATAAAGTACCATCTCAAATGAGTTTCTAGTTTAGTTTAGATGCTACGTAGGTTTAGTATCAATATATTTTGGCAACTGTACTATCTCTTTTTTTCTTTTTTGAAGCAAACCAGATCATCATCTCTTAGCAAAGAAACACCAAAGAACAGTAAGTTTTGGGGACAATTACAGGCCAGTTTTTACTTTCAGATGCATTCACAATAAACACTTGGTTTTGGATGATGGGACAAAGCAAGAAAGAAAACAGAAAGTAGCCTTGGCAGAATTACACAAAGCACAAAATGCATTTTAGTGCTATGACAAACTAAGAGCATTCTGCTGTTGATTAGCTTTTAATGTGAGAACGTGTTGCCAATATATCAAATTCATAGTGAGAACACCACCATTTAATCTGTTATTTATAGCGTGGCCTTGTATTGCTGTGGCTTATTAGATTTGCCACCATGTTCATCTAATAGTACAACACTATTAGTTGTTTATTGACATTAAGCTTATGCAGATGTACGGTGTGCAACAGCCTCCCACAGTAGCTCTTGATATTGTCTGTCCCCGCAGGCTCGTGCTTTATTACGGCACACTGAAGGATGTAGCGAGCTGTGGGGAAGGAGAAAAAATTAATTTGGAGAATGGACTGGAATGAGAGATTGGGCTATGAATGAGTGAAGACATTTCATCGACTTAATTTCATACAGTCTTCGGGAATTATATTACGCCACATTAAGAGGAAGGCGGTGAAAGCCTGGGAGAGTTCAAGACAGTATGAAGAAATAGCTTCTAATGAAAGAGCAGGATGTACAGTAGTTTTGTGTAACGTAAGCATTTTCCGTCTTTCACACTGACTGCATCTTGTCAATATCAGATGTTGTGGGTGTGAAGGTGACACATAACTTCATTCTTTGTCCCACTCCTTTTCGAACATGTTAAATCAGGGTTTGAGCTTGCATACAGAGTGCCTCGGCTTCCTTCTGTTCCTTAATACATAAAAAAAGTTTTAATATAAAAAGTATTCATTAAAGTTCAGGCCTGCAGTAAATCCCATTCATGAGATGTTTTTTATATTTTTTATCTTAAGAATGAGACCTCCAACCTCCCCCTACTAATCAAAAGTACAAAGTGAATTCAGTGTGAGCCTGTAAAATTATGTTGCATGCAAAATTGCCGAACATCTGGATGCCATTGACCCAGCGAGAGTGTGCAGCCCCGGGGTCAGCAGAGGTCAGACAGACATATTTGGTAGATGAGATGTTTATTTACATAAGGCATTCTCTCACACACGCGCAGACACACACACTAAAGTTAAACCAGTCAGTGCTTTCTGCATTCAGTTTACAGTACTTTGAGTTAACGACAGATTACAAGAGAACAGGTAGCATTCTTATATGATTCGTCAGAACATTTCTCAGCTGTCTTTTACACACATAACAAAGAAGAACAAACTGTGCACAAACTCCACAGGACATCAGAAGCCATTTTCATAAAACAGTCTGGATTAGCACCAGGCGTACCAATTTTTACACTAATGTTCTTGCAATGCAAAGTGTGAGTTTTCTCATTCTTAATGTGGTGAAAGATTTATATGACGCAAACATCTTGCGCTGCAGTTTTTTTTTTGTTACAGTGAAAACCTGATGGATATTTTAGAGCTTAAATTACTAGTTAAACTGCCACTCAATGCTTTACTTTTCACTGGAGACCATTTATGTATAATACAGCGAAGGCAAGAATCATAGACAGTGCCTGGCACATTTGTCAAAAACTAGTTGAGCAAGCATAAAGCATTAAGTAACAAGACAAAATTTGACAACTCAATACAGCTGGACATTTATCAGGGTTCCTAGCCTGGTCTTACTATCCCCTCGTACTCATTTCGTACAGAGGGTCTGGATCTTCACAATTGAGCTCCGTTATCAGGTGGGAGGGGTGAACTCCTTTTAAAGTTCGAAACGATTGGACCTGATTTTACCCAATCTCTAGCCTGGCCTTAGCCATCCATATTATCATTTCCTGCATATGCTTGACGTCACCTACAACACCCGCCTCCCCCGCTCGCTGAATGGTCCGAAGAAATTCAACCGATGTATCGCAGCCACTGAGATCACACCCAGACTGTAACGTGTAGGGAAATGATAATTGACCGGAGTTTAAGGATGGCTAAGGCCAGGCTACAGGGTTCCCAATCTACCTGGAAAACCTTGAAAATGACCTGCCTTTTTTCTACTCATGGAAAACACATTTGTCAAAAAATGTCTATGTCTCCTCCCATTGCTTTTCTGTTTAAAAGAAATGTCAGCGATACTTTGCCCACCACACAGACTAAAGACTCGGTCCTTCTGCTCCAGATCACAGGAAAAATGATCTTCTATTTCAAAATTTCCCCATCAGGGGGAGGACTCCCGAACCTCCCATGTTACCATGTTCCCAAGATAACATATGCTTTACGTGTCTAAGCTCGAATCTCGAAATATGTGTTTTCATGTATTTTTTTACTTTTAAATGTCATGGAAAATCCTGGAAAATAATTTCAAGTAAAGAGTGGGAACCCTGATTTATTCATGACGCCCAACGTTTTGTGATTAACCAAATCACTTCTCAAATCTTGTGGGAACTCAGTTACCAACTTTGGCCCTTAAGAAGTGACTTAGTGAATCGTGAAACATCGGTCGTCTGTATCTTTAAAGGTCCAGCTGTCTCGACTTGACCGGACTATTTTTCGACCTGGATGTATGAGAGTTCCTCCATAAAGTGACAAGTATACCCAAATTTCTTCAGGAAATATTAGTGGTATTTTAACATATGTTTTATTCATAAATGATAAGAGGTAGCAACTGTTTTTTTAGAAATGTACCATCACAACACAACTGAAATGCTATACACTATGATACAAGTTTGAACCATTGAAATGCCCCTTATTTGAAGTGTTTTGTCATTTTTCGTTTTTTCTTTTTTAAAGTATTTTCTTTATTTGCCCCTCAAAAGTGAGTGAAATCTTCTCAGCCTTTCGCCTTTCCTAAGGGTATCCACCAACAGCACAAGGGCAAAGGTTACCAAAGCAGGCCAGAAGAAGGGCAGAGGTGATAAGAAATCTTCATAAGTGCATGGGATGTGGACCGCGCCAGGTGTTGGAACATATTAGTCTGTTTTACATCATGCTTTTTAGATATGAAACAGAAAGTACAGAAGGTACAGTTTGCTGCGTCTTTCCCACCATTGACTTTCGTTTGGTCCTTCAGATGAGGAAACCAATGAAAGAATCAGCAGTGTGTTGGTTAGACATGAAAGTAGATGACTGCACAGCTTTGTTTTTTTGTTTTTTTCTTGGATAATGCTTGTTCCCATTTCTATGAAAATTAAGTGGAATTATTACTCATTCTCACTTCTGATGAGACATCCTCTTATGAAATAACATAGGCAGCAAATCAGGGCTAGCTTTTGTCATACAAAGCATATATCAACATGCATGTAATTGAAATGCAAGACATGAATTAAAACCACTGACTGTATTGGCAACAAAAAGACGAGCTGCCATGTCACACAGGTCCAGTCCTCCTCTGGATTAAGTACTAATAAATAATAATGTAATACGTGGGTAACATTATGGTCATAGAGGCCCCGTTGACTGGGGAGTAAAGCTGTCCGAGTATTGCAGCGCGGGCTGGGACACGTCCGGTTGAGCCACCGAGTTCTGTTTGCTCATGGAGAGTTTGAAGATGGAGCCCCTGGAGGTGCCCCGGGGCGCCCTGCACACCGAAGCCCAGCAGAAGTGCATGACGCTGGGGGAGAGCAGGATGAACACCCAGGGGTCGATGATGGAGTTGATGGAGATGAAGCGCAGGGCGATCAGGTCGTCTTTGTGCGACTCGTCGACTCCTGTGTTCAAATACACGCGGATCTGGAGAGAGGAGAGAGAAATATGTTGTTTAATTAGTTGGGTAATCCTCTTGCTGACAGTCTGCCACATCTGAGTCAGACATCCTAGCTAACATCCTGGTTGACACAGCAGTAAAGATGACACAATACCTGCACAATATTAATATATAATCCGTATCACCACAATATCAAAAAGCATATATCGCTAAATTTCTCATGTCTTCTGACTGAGATGAAGATCTTAAAACAAAAACACACAGTAATGCAAAAGTTCCCTACATACTGTACTTGAAGAGTTCATTTGCAAAAACAGAGAAGTGCCATTGACAACATTCAACATATGCTTGTAATTTTCTCTTTGTGTAGCAGCGTCTAGTGTCTTTAGATTAAAACAATATTTATTTGCTTGAAATATAAGAATGTTGTTTTTTTAGTCCAAGTTTTTTTTTTTTTTTTTACTTTTTACTAGATGATTTTGCAGTGCACTCGTTATTTTGAGGAGACATTCGACATTTGAGGGGAATTTATGCGGCAAACAACACCTGTATTGATCCTTTGATCTTTTGAAGTTAAATTTGCTTGAATTCAGAATATTTGACCTTATTTTGAGTAATTGTGACTTGACGAGTAAAATGATCTGCAATGGAAAGTATTTTTGCACTGAAATGAAGAAAAAGCAGAGAATTCCAAGGAAATTCTGAGACTTCTGTGCACAGACCACACACACTTAAGGACAGACGTGAGGACACAGATACACACACATGAGGAGTCCCACCACAGATGATGCCATGAGAGAAAGCTTTTATTGAGCCACGCCTCCTCAGACTAAAAATCTGGCTAAAAATCCTCTAGTGTGTGTCCAGCTTAATTTGTAGGGCAAAAACCCTTGTTCCATTGGCAGATCATTTTACTTGTCAAGTGTATGCACTACTGCAGGGCCCCTTGTAATTAATTTTTTTTGGGTCCCTAAGCAGCTGCATAGTCTGCTTATTAGGCTGGGCTGGCCCTGGCTGTAATCAAAGCAAAAGGCGGCTATTTGAAGAATATATTTCAATCCTGAATGAGAATATACAATGTAAATAGTCTTGAAAATAGAGAAAAACTAATACATAATAAAAGTGTTCCCAAACTTTTGAGGTACGGTAGTGTACCTCAACAGTGTTTATCAACATTGCGCAGCTCTGGTTTATAGCACTTGCAAATACACAGAAAGCGTATCGAACAGGATGAAGGTGGCATGCCACTATTTGCATCTGGCCACTTTTAATTTTGAGCAAGAACAAAACGTGCTCTCCTCCTCACTCGGTGCAACATGTGCAGCCGTTCACAGGAAGTTTGCAGAGAGGGTCGGCGGGGCGTTCGAGGGCAGAGGATATTTGAATTACCCTGAGCATCTCCGTGTTTGCTTTTCAAATGAGGGCAAATACAGCCATCAGTGACAAAAAAAAAATCACTGCTCAAGTGCATTTGTGGTTTAAGGCGAGGGAAAGTGGCTATGTAAATCTTTGCTGTGCATCTTTCCAATCTGACAAAAACTAGTGTATTATTACTCACAAAGCAAGGTCAAGATTCCCTCTAGGCCAACTGCATGATTTAGAGACTCAATCACTTAAATTAGCAGAGCGTTGCCCTCTCATCAATAACAATATAATACTTTGCAAATTACATATAGCTAAATAGCACTTTTAATGGCATCATTTGTGAGAGTGTATCAAAGAAATGAATGTCTGGGGAATATGCCACAAGGTTGAGAAAACACGAATTCAGTACAATCCGTGGAAGCAGTGACTGGCTCGCAGCGTTAGAGAACTGCTTGTGATCTCTCTGGGGGTCCACAATGAACAATGCACTGTTAAAATGGCCAACAGGCTTATTATTTTCCGCAACACTTTTTCAAAAATCTTAAAGGAACAGGCCACTATTTTCCATACTGAGATATGTACTTACCCAAGCTTAGACAAGTTAATGCATACCTGTCTGGTCTTTGTGCGTGACTGAGGGCACGCACAAAGACCAAAGATGTTGTTAGCATTCTTAGCTTTCTTAGCATATGCTGGCAGAGTCTAGATGCTAACAACATCTTTGGTCTGGGGTCAGGCCGGTGTACCCCGGGTCCTATGTTCCCCGGGCCCGGTGTTCCCCCGCCAGACCTGGTTTTGCTGCACATGTTCATGGGTTACGGTTAGGGTTAGGTTTAGATAATTAGGTTTAGGGTTAGGGTCAGGGTTAGGGTATTCATGTTCCCCCATCAATGTTACCCCGTCAATAGAAGTGGGGGAACACCGGGCCCTGGGAACATAGGTACGCACCCCTTTGGTCTTTGTGCGTGCCCTCAGTCACGCACAAAGACCAAACAACATCTAACAACATCTTTGGGCTTTGGGCGTGACTGAAGACCAAAGATGTTGTTAGCATTCTTAGCCTTCTAAGCAGATGCTAACAACATCTTTGGTCTTGACTGAGGGCACACAATTTTTGTTTTTCATGTTGTTTCAGACTTTTTCTCACATTTATTTGTAATTTTTGTTATGTTTTTTCATTGTTTTTTTTTTTGTTTTTTTGTTTTTTTCTCACATTTTCCTCGTGTTTTCGTATATATATTTTTTGCCATTTTTCTTAGGTTCTTTCTGTATTTTTCGTCACATTTTTCGTCTTGGCCAAAAGTCATAAAGTATCAAGTAAATATGCTGCTTTGGACACGGCACTGATGAGAAACAGGGACAACTGGGACAGAGGTTGTGCAAAACTGGGACAAGTGAATGGTTTCAGATAAATCCACAGGGACATGGGACAGAGGGCTCAAAACTTGGTCACCCTAGCATCAACTCGTCTAAGCTCAGGTAAGAACATATCTCAGTATGTAAAATAGTGGCCTGTTCAAATGAACCTATTGCTTCCAGGAGGAAAGCCATCAAAAATCACTTCATGGCTGAGTGGCACAATCAGTGAACACTCAATTGAACTATGTAAAAGCCACAAAGGCACATGTAGGTTTCTGTGTTGTGTTTGTTTGAAAAGGCACGTTTGGGGATCGTAACGTGCGAGTCGACTTCAGACCATTTTTCTCAAACTCTCCCACCGCCGACAGGAAGTGTAATAAAAGTGTTAATGTGAACGATCTGCACAGCTAAGAGAAGAACGCATTCCTTTAGAGGTCTTTTGTTTTGTAACTTTGGTTATAGTTTTACTTGACACCTGCTTTTAATACAGCCTTCTTAGTAAATGTTTTTTTAAGCCTGTAGGTTGATTTCCTGTTAAAGTTCCATAATGTATCTATTATTGCTGCTTCATAGGGCTACCATGCAATACTTACATTTGCTTTTTGTCCGTCTCCTATGCAGCCTACTGTTGCTACAACTACAGTATATTTGGAAACGTAGTCCAGTCAGTGAGTCAATATTTTCTGAAGCTTACCAATGGGCTTTTCCATTTTTAGTGGGATCACAGACATACGCGCGCCACATCCCTCGCAAAAAACGAACAGAACGCAACCTGATCTGGCTTTGGTTGTGTCTGCGCGCTCTCTGATGCTTTCAATACCTCAGGCCGCGCTATCACATTGCAGTCTGGACACTCGCGGCGGTTTATATAAAGAGCCCAATAAATTATGCATTCACACATTTGTTTGTCTGAATGTGTAAGCATGACCATAACCAGGAACCCTTTTAAAATGCCCACGCAGAGCTCATAAAAGACAACATAAAGCCGTGTTTTGACTGAAGTTTCCCCACGGCATGCGCACTTCCGATGCGATATGAATGATGCACAGCGAACGATCTGTTTCATCTTCCCGCCGAGCTAAGATAGAAAACGTCTGCCAGCGGGGTAATGTGGCCATTTGAAGAAATATATTGGAAAAGAAGATGGGACGAATGATGACTCAGCTCAAGCGAGTGGCACAGAATACTCTGACCAGGCGTAACGGGAGCAGACGTACTAAACTAATGTGCAGCTTTCTATTGGAACCACTGTTAACGTATTATATCAGTCATTTCTTTTACAGCTCATCTTTAGGGTCACACCGTATGGATCAGTTTCAGTCACAGTTTGCAGACTTTATCCTTAACAAATCATGAGTCCAACATTTCTGAATTTTCTGTTTAGAGATTTCTTTCAAATACAGTGAAGCATTCATGTTCATACATGCCCCCAAGTGCAACCATGAGACCACTTTAAAGATGACGCATCTCTTCATTGCCCTCAGCTATCACTATAGATCAGAAATACTTTGCAGTATTACACTTTACCCAAAGTTGTGCAAAATCAGGGAAAGCACACAGAACAATTGTCTAAAGAAAGATGAAAGAAAAAGAGATTGTTGATTACAAGCCTCAACCCGAATTTGAAAAGGAAAAACTGGATAACGTCTGAATTTGCTCAGCTCATCTTGTTGCTGGTACGTATTTTAATATTTGTGTAATACTAATATGTATCAGTATTTGCTTTTATTCAACTGTTAGCAATTGTAGTACCAAATATTGTAACAATTGCAGGGCTATAACTATTGTCTGTTTAGTATGAAGAGAATGGTGTCAAATATCGATTGGACGAACTTACAATTCTCCACTGAACAAGCTGGGAATCCATGTCGTATGGATGTTCTCTGCCGACTAACTTGAGTTTGTTCATGTAACAATCTTTTTCGTTGGCGTCTAGTCTTTCTGTATCTGGTTTTGGAGTGCGATATTCCAAGGGTTTTTCGCGAAACTGAGTTTTTGTCCATAATTGTATACCGCGTCTCGTTAAGTGGAGTGAGCTATATCTCTGTCATGGCAGCGCATCCGGGTCTTCACCAGATTTATGACGTTGGTGAAACCACCCTATATCAGGTTCATGCATGGGGCCACAGATTTGTAAAATATGGTTTCAAGTTTGTGCATCTAATATTCCATACCAAACTTGTGACTTCATTGCATAATCATTCCACAGTGACTTCCCTGTACTCAAAACTGGCCTAACGAAACAAAGGACTTGTGTTGATGCAAATGAAATGTGCTTTCGTTATCATGGAGTCTGTGTGATGTGCAATGAAACCCTAAATGTGTTTAACGCTATAATTAAAATCCAGCCACTTCACTCCATTCAACAGGTGTCTGAAACACAGTCTGCGTCACCCACTAAAGCAAAGGACATCAGTGGTTTACCATTTCAAAAGAAAGTGGCTTTTTCTGTGCTTGTTTTCAGGTTGATCGTGCTATTCATCAAATAATCAGACAACCTTCAGCTAATTATGTGGAATAAAGTCACAGATCCCAGAAGCACACAAGTGTAATGGCCCTGTGACCTGTCCTGTCTGCAGATAGCGTGAATTATCAGATTAAATATCCCGGAGTGGAGATCTCATCAATGGGCAGGATGTGACTGCACACACTGCTGCAAGAACGTCAGCGCTATTAAAATATCATTTTGGCAGTAACCTAATCAGTTCTGGTAATGATTTTTACAGTTGATCTGGAAAATTTTCAGACTTTTTTATGAACCACAATTGAACTAATCTGATCACACTGTGTGCCAGTTGTCACTCATCTTTTCTTTACACAAACCGCGACATAAGTTGAATAACTTTTGGTTTGTGGTTCCATAAAGCTGTCTTTTTCCATCAGGCATCTGGGCTCGAAATCATTCTCGCAAGGAAAAATGTAAAAAAAAAATTTTTACCACTGAAAAAAATGATCATAAGGCCAGTAATAAAATTAAAAGTTTATATTCTCTGACAGAATGACAGTCACATGACAGCAGATATGAGGTATATTGGTTTTACTGAGAACAACCACAACATTGTTTGTAAAAGTGGAGCCAAACACAGTACGATACACTGTATATGCAGTTGTGCTCAAAGGTTTACATCCCCTTTTAATCTTTTGGATTTTTTTTAAAGACTATGAATGATTGCACAAAAACCTTTTATGTGTGATGTGTGGAGCCAAAAAACCTGTTTGTTTACGCTTTTCAACTAGAAACTAGCCAAATGTCCCTGATTAAGAGTTTACATATTGTGCATATTGAAACAAACATAACTTTTTTTTCAGAGAACCCTGTATTTCAGCTGAAGTGAGTTTTTCTTTGCTCCTGAACAATTTTCCTGGCAGGTCTTGAAGGTCATGTAAACGTTAGATCAGGGACATTTGAGTACTGTAGTTTCTGTTTCATTATGATTTCAAAAGAGTAAACTCAGTTCTTTGGCAATAAATTTCTTCGCACAACCACTAACCATGAGTAGAAAAAAGATTTTTGTGTTTGCACATCATTCATTTTCTGTGAAAAATGGGCAAATGATTAAAAGGGTATGTAAACTTTTGAGCACAACTGTATATACTGTACAGCAGTGTTTCCCAACCAGGGGTACGCAAGAGGTTAGCAGTGGGTCCTTGGAATCATTTCAGATAAAAAATAAGATGAAACAAATTGTATTTTTGATTATTATGGTTAACTGTAAAGAGTGAGATTTGGAGAGTATTTAGCTGTCTTTTACTGGATTAATTGGAGTTTTTGTCATTTACTTTCTAACTAATCAACAAAACCATCAAAGTACTCAGAGTAAGACTTTGGAATGAAAGGCCCAGGGCCAAGGGGTATGTGAGACAAAAAAGGTTGGGAACCACTGCTGTACAGTATGGTTTAGTGTTTGGTTCCACTTTTACAAAAAATGTTGTGGTTAGGTTAGAAATGCTTCCTATAAAACCAATATTTGATTGGCACTTGTTTACCTCATATCTGCAAACTGTCATGTGACTGTCATGAAATATAGACAAAAAGTCTTACAAATGCCACTTTGTCAAATATGCACATGCCCTGATTTGTGTTTCTGTGCTCTTACCACCAGGGGCATGGTGCAGATGATGAAGATGATGGTCATGAAGACCAGCAGGATCAGATGCTCCACCTCCTCTGCCATAGACGAGGCCCTGCGCTCGCTCTTGGGCCTCGTGTGCACCATGACCGAACCGTTCCTCCTCCGCCGCTGGTACATCCTGAAGAGCTGGTACACCACAAACAGGTTACACGCCACTATAGCCAGCACCAGCACTAGCATCACCGTGGCGTACAGATTTGCATAGACGCGATGCTCCATTTCATCCGGGTTCATGTCTATGAAACACCACGTCCCAGGACAGTACTGGACGTAGTTACCAAATCCGGCGATAGGTAAGAGGCAGAACAAAGCACTGAGCAAAAACACGGTGGGGATCGTGATATAGGCGCACTTTCTGGTGACATGTCTGCTGTAGAGGTAAGGGTAGCCAATGGCCAGGCACCTCTCAAGCGCCATCGTGAAGAGCAGGGACATCGTAGCCAGGCTGAAAAACGTCATGCTCAGGCCAAAGTACGAGCACACGAGTTGATTTTGCGGCGACATCCCGACTAGAGTAGCGTTTTGAGCGTACGAAAGCTGCACTAGTGGGCTGACCAGGCACGTCCCCGCCAGGTCCGTAACCACCAGCGTCGTGATGAGGATGTGGAAGAGCGAGTGCCTGCGGTTTCCGTCCGTCTTGCTCTGGCTGCGCCTCCGGATCTCCAGTATCACCAGCGCGGCCACGTTTCCGAATATGCCCGCTCCGAACATGATGGCGCTGATGAGCGGGCTGGTGCTGGTGTCTATGTGGAGCTTCTTGTGGCACATTTCGAAGTCTTTTGCTTTGACCAACATGGTGCAGTGATATGGAGATACTGAATAGAAATGTATGTCCAAAGTTATACTATAGTTGTCTGAAGTGTCTGCTTATGTAGTTGTCTGCTGCCATCCTGGAAAAAAAAAACGGAAATTAACCTTCACCACAATGCCAACATGAAAGCTGCATTTACTGTTAAATTGTGACCATACATCACTGTGTTCTTGATGTTATTTTCAGACTTGTTTCTAGGGCTGGGCGATATGATGATAAAAATCGAATCGTGATCTGATCTCTATGACGATCTGCTTTTTGGTAACATCGTCATATCGTGATTTAGCTCAAATATTGACACTTTCTCCACTCACTGCTTCTTCTGTCGAGATTAAACCAGAACTAAACCAGGAGAAAACCAGGTCTAAAATCAGTCAATATCACAGATTGAATCTGGATTAAACTAGGATCTAAACCAAGAAGTAAACCGGACCAAAGCGGAGACTGAAATCAAGAACTCAATCAGAAATAAACTAAGAGCAAACTGGGATCGAATCAAGTCTGAATCTCGACAATATCACAGACTGAATCAGGATTAAAACAGGACTAAGCAATGAGTGTCTAAACGACTGTATGTAAGGACTGAAACTCTGACTAAAGCAGGTCTTAACCTTGACTGTTCATCTTAACCTTAACCGTATGAATCATGAGAAAATCGAACTCGTGATTTCAACTGAAGAAAATTGCGATAAGACTTTTTGGCCATATCGCCCAGCCCTACTTGTTTCCAATCAAATGAAATGGGATGAGTGATTACACATTCATTAAAGATCATATGATTTTGTACCATACTACAAACACAAGCTTTTATATTTAACTCAAATATGTTCAATTTATGGAGAGCTCTTCCTCTTACAATGGCCACTTGAGGCACACACATGCGTATTTATGCGCCAGTGCACGTAGTCTAAGGTGGTTACAATGTCTTGCTCAAGGACAGCGTCCAGAGTCAGTAGGCAAACTCCATCCCCTGAGCTACATTTGCGGCAATTTTCTTCCGTTGACATTTGACGCGAACGTTGTCGAGACAAGATCAGTGTGTTTTTACCACATTCAGAACTCTATTTGTTCACACTGTAGCCTACTGCTCAGTCCCTTTTGTTCTTGTGTTTCTTATATGTTTTTGCTTTTCTTTTTGGGGGGAGGGAGGGGGGCATTATTGAAAAGCGCAACCCTTTTAATTGTTGTTGACCGCAGCCCATGTGATGAAAATGCGGGAACATTTTATTGGTTCCTATGAAGAATGCTTGCACAACATTAAACCTCAAGCTCGTCTCTCTTCTGCTTTCACTCACATCTCACATCAGCTGTTCTTTTCTGGCATTCCTCCAAAGAAATACATGGTGGATTTATTTAATTTTTTACAGTGTAAAAAGTACTAACTCACATTTCTCTGCGCAGCTGCTACGGCTCCTCTAACAAACTACGATTCCTCTTACAGAATCCAGTCTATTATACACATTATTATCTCCAAGGGTCAGTTCACTTTCACTCTTTTGCAATAAGGTGGTCACTCACCTGCAGCACTGTCCATAGTCCCACCAGTGTGCGCGTTCTCCCGTTTATTAAGTTGGCGTTACCACAATGGATAAACCGTCAGAACAATGCGGTTGGCGCCTGAAGCGAATTGAGCTGTGGCCAGATGTGTCCCGGTGACGCGCGTGGCTTGAGGCTCCTTCGCAAAGATCGATAGCGGCGGGTCATAAAAGTCTGAAGAGGGCTCAAAAGTTCCTGAAATGAAAGCGGACAGACATGCATATGATCAGTGTGGGCGACAGTGAGTTGCATCTGTCAAGACACGTGTTAACTTGGCCCGTGCGTAAAAGTTACTCAAATGTGGAACGCGCACATGTTTAAGTTATTTCCGTACAAAATAACATTTATTTGTTTGTTTTTATGAAGAAAATCAGACCATTTATATTATAATGTCTTAATGGACGTGTGTGAAATGGTTCGACGCGTCAGTTGTCCCCGAAGCGCGCTGTTTGAAGAAAGAAACAAAGTAATTACCTTTTATTTGCTTTGCTCCGTCGCGTGACAGTGCGTCTTATTTCCAAATGAAAGTGAATCCAACTTCTATCGCGGTGTTTTGTTTGCTGTTCAGATGCTGTTTGCCTTCTTTTGTAGGTGATCTGAGCAGAGGCGCGCCGCTGTGGCGAGGGAGGTATGAATGAGCCCGACTACCCGCAGCGACAGGGTGACGTCAACCCCATTACGCACGCCCTCCTTTTGAATATTCAGAAGGTCGCGAGGGATTAATAAGCATCATCTTTAGGAAACGGACGAGTCATTTCTACCACGACGTGGACAGGACTAAATCCACTGGGAACAGGTGGGGACTTTTCGGGTGTTCGTGTCTAAGAAAGTTACGTTTTTGCCAAGTTAATTCAAAATATGGCTTTTGCAATTCACTCAATAGAAATTGTTTGTATCTTTTAAAGATTTAGAGGTCTAACCAGTGAACCAATCCACTCTTTGGCCCAACAGACCAGTCAAATTTGGGAGAATAGATTATTCTTTTGGTCTTTTATTTTTTCAGATTTGACAGTATCTCGAGATGACCGCAGTTCGAGATGCAACATTTTAGCAAAACGCTATGATCTGGTTTGTTTTGTCTACTATGCTATAGATCAGTGGTTCCCAACCTTTTTTGTCTTGCGTACTCCTTGGGTCTTTAATTATACTCCAAGTACCCCCTGCCTCAATGGTTTTGATGATTAGTTAGAAAGTGAATGACTAAAACGCCTATTTATCAGTAAAAATGCTCTCAATAATCAAAAATACATCTTGATCTTAATTTGTATCTGCAATTATTCCCCTTCCGTACCCCCCAAGGGTCCCCGTACCCCTGGTTGGGAAACACTGCCATAGATGACGCGGTCAAAGTGTGTCTTGTATTCTTCTTCATAACCAACCGCACACATTAGAAACTTCTTGATGGATGAAAGCTATCAAGTTATTAGGCGTCTAATGTGAGCAATCAGACATATTTCCTAATCATGCGTTTGATCCTCAGAATAGTGAATGAAGAAAATGGCTGTGGCCCTCGCTGAAAGCCTCGAAACGGTGATTACAGTGAAATGGCTGTGTTCAGCTCCAATAATGTTCTCCTAATTGTAATATATGGCTACTTTGTGATTATTTCTCCTACTTTTCTTTTCTATTAGACCATGTCAGTCCATCATTCTAACCAGTTACAGTAAGTCTCTCTAAGAATGGACTTTATTGTTCTGCTCTCCCAAATAGTTTTATTTATTACTCTGCGACAAGGTAGTAGTCATGGTACTGGTGATAGCCTTGGTTGTAGCTGTTGTGTACCTTGTAATAGTAATAGCATCAGTTTATAAAAAGTACTGACTAAACTTAAAACTTGTTACAGTCCACGACTAAGCTGTAGTTTTATAGATAATTACACCACAAAAGTACATAAAGAATCAAACCTTTTAACTGCTCTTTGAGTACAGTGTTGTCCACGTCCTCGACACCCCCAGCCATGCACAGTTGTTAATGTACTTGAGGCTACAGTTCACAACCTACAGATATTTATAGTTTGCTCTGACAGTGGCATCCTGGGCAGCTTTTCCTTCTGCGTCACTCGTTTGTCAGAACCGCTAATTTACTACATTGTAAAAGACTCTTTTATTCTCATAAATTGCACTCACTTAACACCATCCGTACAGCCAGGTGACATTCATGTGAATTCACAATATCCTAAAGAGCCTCTAGTTTCAAATTTAAGTGGTGGACCGGTAGGAATTTGCTGGTAAAATGCTGATTTTTCAACTGGCATCTCTTTCAGCACATAAGAACTAAAGCCAAAGTATTTTGTCATAAAGATGTTCAACAGTGGTGAAATATTAAAAATATGTGTCTGTTTTGGACAGATGAAAGGACTTTCAGCCAAAAGAAGAATCAGTATCAGAATCAGAATAGAATTTATTGCCATTGTCAAAGAAGGTTTCACAGACTAGGAATTTTCTTCGGTGTACTTGTGCAACATGAAACATACACCTGTAATAATGATAAATAATAAACTATGGAAAAAGGGTATACAAAAATTATAGACATATAAGGCATGCATAAAAATAGAAGATAGAAAAATCAAATCAAATAGTAATTTAACGCAATACGAGACAGCAGCATAAATGGTGAATTTACAGATGCAGCATTGTGAGTGTGGACATACCACATAGTGCAAATAGAGCAGTGCAAATGGAACAGGTTATTCAGTTTACATTAGTCTGATACAGAGTTATTAACCCTTTAACCGCCAAATGTATTTTAGCCATAGAGAACAACAGATAAATGTTTTACCAGTTCCTCTCACATCTCCAAGTTAGACCTAAACGTTCACCCACTTTATGTCTCTATGTCCATTGTTATTTTTTTTAAATAATGTGTTGTTTGTTCAGATCGCTCTTGACCTAATGGCAGGCGCCAAAGTAACGCAAACAAAATGACACTGGGTGCATTTTGGCAACTTTGGTGGTTAAAGGGTTAAGTGTTCATGGGTCTGATATGAGTTATTAAATGTTATTGAATTTATTAGCCTCCTCCCTGAGGGGAGAGGGTCAAACAGTCCGTGTCCAGGGTGGGAAGGGTCAGCTGTGATCCGACCTGCACGCCCCCGGGTCCTGGAGACATACAGGTCCTGGAGAGATGGAAGTTTACAGCCAGTCACCTTCTCAGCAGCAGCACGATGCGCTGCAGTCCGTGTTTGTCCTTAGTGGTGGCTCCAGCGTACCACACGGTGATGGAGGAGGTGAGGATGGTCTCGATGGTGGTCCTGTAGAAATCCACCATCATCTTGGGCAAGTTTGTTGATTCAAACTCTACTAAATATTGATCAAGTAACACATTTGTGAATTTTCTATTTTTGAGATTTCCTTCAAAAACTGTTTGTTGTATTGGCACCTGCTCCATCTGAAATAATGACATCATCAAATTCTAGAACGTGAACCCAACCGTTCACATTAGGGGCCAGTACAACAAACACAAAAAGTGTCAAATGTTATACTTTCAAGTTGCAAGTTTATTTGTCATGTGCATTAAAGTACTGGGTACCCTCAGCAATGAAAACTCTCTGCTGAATAAAAAAAAAAACTACTTTACAAATAAATAAAAAAAAACATCAATGTATGTACAAGATTTAATTTTGAATGGAAGCAACCTTCATCTAAGCCCGGCCTAATAATGCCCTGCATTTGAGTAACTAATTTCAAGAAACTAGCTCGAGGGGTATTTTTTCCCCACACCTACATTAAGAAATGGCAACAACAACAATCTTATTTCAAGTAAATTAATATTGTTTTTATTTCACTTTGAGTGCAGATATTTTATTCTTAATTTAACAAAACCCCACTGGCAAGTTTTAACAAAAGGTTTCTCATTTCTATTTTCTTTTTTGCAGTGTGTCGTCTACTTTCTTTTACGAACATATTCAGGTTGAAAGGTGGGGAAATTGACCCTGTGTCTCATTTATGGGAATATCTATCTATCTGAAATTAAATTAAAGTTGCGAGGGCCCCTTGACTAATTCCGCTTAGGGCCCCGTGAACACAAGCTTGGACCAGCCTTGTTCATTAGCCTCACCACCTGAGGATAAAAACTGCCTCTAAAACGAGAGGTCCGAGCTCTGAGGCTCTGCAGACGTCTCCCCGACACGAGATAAGAGAAGAATGCATTTTATACAGGTCTTGTATCTGAGGCAGAGGGGATCCGATAATCCTGGATGCAGAGAGTGTGGTCATGTGATGCAATATTGCCAAACCACACCAGAGAAGATAAGATAAGATAAAACTTTATTGATCTCACAATGGAGAAATTCACTTGTTACAACAGCTCTTAAGACAGGATCACACAGGGTGGTGCAGAAAAAGTTACGAAATGTGCCATCAAAGAAGAAGACAAGCCTGTACAACAGGTGATAGTAATAATCAGTAGTATTATTAGTACAACGTAATAAAAACATCCTGTCAGCACACCTTCGATTGTACACCGGTAAAAAAATTATTAGTGTTTCTTTTGACAAGCCATACCTTTTGAGACACCTCTGGAAATAAAGTCTCTCTGGGCTTTTTTAATGGCACAGCTGACGTGAAGAGACCAAGAGAGAGTTTCACAAATATGAATGCCACGAAACTGAAACATTTTCAACAATTTCTGATTCTGATTCTGAAGTGTTATTCTTTTGGACAGGCGTGTGTGTTTGTTTCTGCCTCCTGTAGTCTATTATGAGCTCTTTAGCTTTTTCCACATTCAGGGACAGATTGATCAGTATTTGATTGATCAGGATTTGAATTCACAAACCTGCCATATCATTCTTATAGCTGAAAGTAACAAGTACATTTCTCCATTGTTAGATCAATAAAGTCTTATCTTATCTTAAGTCCTTCCTCATTGTATATGCACTGACAGAATAGTATTTTTTTTTTCATGTGGATGGGCCCAGGAAGGAATTACAGACAAATTGGCAATATACTAATATTAGAAATCCGCATTTTGACAATCACCATAGTTTAGGGTGACCAGATGTCCCAGTTTACCCAGGACAGTCCCAATTTTGAGCTCTCTGGCCCATGTCCCTGTGACTTCATCTGAAACCATTAATTTGTCCCAGTTTTACGCAACCTCTGTCCCAGTTGTCCCTGTTTTTTTACCAGTGCCATGTCCAAAGCAGCATATTTACTTGATACTTATGAGTTTTGGCCGATGAAAAATTTGAGGTATAATGCAGAAAGAATGTAAGAATAAGTAAAAAAAAAAAAAAAATGTAAGAAAACGCAAGAAAAATTAT
>OMNZ01095446.1:0-14479 GCA_900303255.1 Lesueurigobius sanzi
GTGTTGTCCCATCACACGTCTCACTGACAAAACTTTATTTCTTTTCTTCTTTTCTGATGTTCGGGGGTAAATCTGTATGATTTGTGTCTTCATAAACAAACCAATTTGTGCTTAACTGGAAAAAGATGGGTGGATTTGAACTCACGATCTCGTACATACAAAACGGGTGCTCTACCGCTGAGCTAAGCAGGTTGTAGATTGTTTGGCCGCAGACTTGTAGCATGGGCCTGATAGATAAAGGCGTGAACATACAGGACATTAGGGGGAGTATACAAGCCTTCAATCCGCGTGAACGCCAACGCTGAAAGATTGACGTGCGTCATCGCACGTTCACATAGGCTTTAAGGCTTGTTTATACTCCCCCGTTCTCTGCGTGAGTCTGCGTTCAACGCACCTGGCAGCCAATCAGAGAGCTTGCAGGAGCAGCGGAGACGGACATGTGTCGCGAACGTGCACCTCCTCCAAAATGTGACTTTGCGTCAAACGCAGGAGCTGTGATTGGTTGAGCCATGTGTTCCACCAGGAAACAGACAACAAAGACCTTCAATCTCCTACTTCCAAGTGGTTTCCCATCAATATATTGCTCTCCTGTTTTAGTGCTTTTGTGTTGTGACTTTCTATGTTAAAAATAAAAATGAATATGAAATACATTGCAACACGAACGCAGGGGAGACACGCGGAACTTCAAACGATTTGGGCTGGAGTCTTGAGAGCAGCAAGACGGTGGGCGTGGCCGGACGCGGGAGTATAATCTGGCCTTTACATGGAAGGTGGTCGCGTGGTCGCGTTAGGTGTGTAGGCACCTTAAGAAGTTAAAATATGGTCACTGACTTCAAAGCCTCTCAGCTGACGCAGCAGGAAGAGCCTTTGCTGTGCTTTCTAGTAAATACATTCAAGATGCTCATTGAAAGTAAAAGAATTGTCCAGGATTGTTCATAAATATTTAAAGGAGTATAATAATAATATTTACCATGGAGTAAGACAAGCAGATTTAATTCATTTTCTTTTATAATTTGCGTATCACGATACAGGTGTGATATGGTATTGTCTAGTGCTCAGTAACGATATTACAGCCCGATAGTACAGCCCTAGATAACATGGTTCTATTTTGTGTGGCCCATTTGTCAACTTTAAGCACGTCACGTCTCCTGTACATGTTGTGCGATGTGTGTGAGTGACCTGTGTGGGCTGCTGATGCGCAGGACACCGCTCAGCTTGGGCAGCGGTCGGGGAAGGTCCAGCTGCACTCCGGACCAAGACACGTGACAGTTACAGAAGTATTTGAGGTAGTTGTAGATGCCAGACGCCACGGCCACGCCGCTGCTCCCGACGGCCACCACTCTGCTGTTCCTGGTGGAGCGCAGTTCGCACACGTCCAGGCTGTCGTTGGAGAGGCTCTTGTTGACCGACACGATGAACTCCGACGCGCGGGTCCCGAGAAGCCTGCGGAGCAACCCATTCACAGCTGTAATCTGCGCCTGCTCACTGCTGCTTGGTCCAAGGTGCTCCAGAGTGTGGAACCTCGGCTGCGCAGTCACACTCCCGCACAGCGCAAAGAAGATGAGAGACCTCCAAACGCAGCTGGAGAGCATCTTCGCCTGCGATCAACATAGACTCGTTCCCACCACAGCGGCACTTTCAAAAACATTTCTTACTTTACACAAACAGGAAGTGCCCACTGCCCGTGGACCAATCACCATCTACTCGTCTTTAAGCGGCAACCAATTACAAACTCCAAACGTCTACCACTGTCATGTGATTACAGGCCATACGACTCTCATAAAATATACTCTCATAAGGAAGTTACGCCATTTACAAAACAGGTTGGATCAGTGAATACATGAACACTTATCAAGAGAAAAGCAGTTTAATAAAAGCACTTTTTTTTATCAAAATAATACAGGGATATGCTGGTGACACCATTTTAGAGACTGCTTTAGTAATAGTAAATACTTTAGGTTTGGTTTACACATAAGCACAAGCCAAAGGCACTGAAATGAGCAACGATCAAGCACTTATTGAGAGATAGCAAGATATAAACATTTCCTGAGGATAACTGTAACTTATGTGCAAGGCTTCCCATACTTTGGCAGAGAGCAGTGGTGTAATAAAGATGCATTTTTCATGTCCATAGTTTCCCTTCGTAACACTGAAGGCACAGGCATATATCCACATGCAGCTCATAAGCACACAATCATATGAATTTAGAAACAAAATTTCTGTTGGTTGACCGGTTTACCCATGGATGGGTTTACCCTGTCCAGAGCACACCCCAAGGTTCAAATCACATCTAAAATCACTATGGCCCTGCTTCCCACATGTCTGGTCCCAGCCTGAGGGCAGGCTTGGTCCCAGTTGTAATTCCTGCTTCATAACTGGTGCATACTGTACAATTTTCAGCATTTTGAAAAAAAAAGGCCATATATTTGTAAAAAGTCTATGTTTATGAACTTGCATTGGAACAAGCAGCAACAATGTGTTAACCTTTGCAACAAATCACAAGCGGTTGATTTAAATTACTTTCTTAGCTGAAATGTATTATTATTTTAAAGTTATTTTTTTACTCTCTTACATCCAACTCCATGAGTTTAGATGTGTGGGTTAACTGGTCATTTATGGAGGTCAGTTCATCATCAGTCAAGGTGCCATTTTATACATTTCTGACATGGAATTAAACTGTTACAAATGTAAACCTGTACTTACTAACTACAAATCAAAAAATAGCATTTAAATTATATAAAAGTAGTTATTTGTAAAGTAATTTTACTGTAAATGTAGATTGTTCTTAATATCTTAATACACATTTGTAAAAGTACTATTAAAAAAAAATGCTGCAATGCAAACTCTTTTCAACAAATGTACAACTACAGCCCTGAGACTGTACAGAGCAGGACTGGAGTGTTAAGCCAGGCACATTATGAGCATATGTGTTTTTAGAGGCATCACAGGGAACATCTCCATACAGTTTCCGGGATAGGCAGCAGAGGTCCTCAGGACTGCTGTTGGTTTCCCCATTGTGTTGCCAGGGGCCGCCGCAGCAGCTCCTCCACATGACGAGCTACGTCCATGGTGTCCTCTAAGTCAAAGTCTCCATCTGCGTCCAGCATGGCATCACCCCTAACACACATCGGACATTCATTTTACACACAACACAAATGTTTTGGAGAAAAGTAGAATACATTGAACAAAGAGTTTAATTTGTGTACTCCTTAGGTGGGCATTACAAACACAAGGGAGGCAACAGATTCATATCAGTTAGACTTTGGGAAGTAGTTCACTCACTTAAGAGCTGAGGTGCCAGAGAGAGATCCTCTGTATAGTACATACAGAGAACTCACCTTTGGCTTGCTAGGCTAGAAGATGTTTCACACTGAATGAAAATGGAATTCTCACGGTATTTGTGAATTCACAAATACACAAGAATCCATCTTGTGCCACTTGCGCTGATATTTTTGAGTCTGCAACATCGGTGGTGCCAGCCAATCACATGGCTGTATTGCTGTGAGAAAGCGGGACCACAACAAGTATTTTTATACTGATACACACTCAAAAGCATAAATTGTACTATAGTTGTAATGTGTATGGTGTTTTGAGATTTGGCTGTGATTGGCTAAAATGTGGCATGTTTAATCCAGTCCGGCGTAAATGCAGCGTCCACTTCACGAACGGTTTAAACCAGAGACTTCCCAGCTTCATATTACTGTGCTAATATCAATTTTAATATCAATTTTTTATATTTATTTATATATATATATATATATTTCTATATATCAATATATATATATCTATATATATATATATATATATATATATATATATATATATTTTTTTTTATATATATATATATATATATATATCTCAATATATCAATATATATATATCTCAATTTATATATATATAAAAAAAAAATCTGGCTCTTGCCAGGCTAGAAGTTGCCCTATACCTCTGAATACAAAAGAGTGCTTACATGGTGGGGTAGACGCTGAAGCTGCTGGGATGGCCCCCAGATGGAGACGTGGTCTGATCCATGAAGGCGGGAGCACCACTGGGTTCAGGGTTCGGGCTGGTGAATCTGGAAGAGCAAAATGAATAGTCCTTTGTCCGGCAAATATCAACTTACAATATAAATGTAATTAACTTCCAATGTAATGTCTATAAATCCATTACAAATTATATACAATGGGTTTATAAAATGACTTAAGGAAATTGTACTTACTCTGGAACAACCTGCCTGATCTGTGGTTTTACATATCCATCAACTGGTGCTTTGGCTTCAAAAGAATACTTATAGCATTAGTATAAATCAACTCCAGCTCCATTATTGCAAGAATTTAACAACAGTGTACGTACAGAGGGGCGGCGTGTAGTACTTGGCAAACACCTCATCTTTAGGTTTGTCCGGATACAGAAACAACAGGTGATTGAGGTCACTGATGCGGTCAGCGAGTGAGCGTATGGAGAAATCTTTGGTGGTATAAGGCAAGAGATTCCATACCAGCCTCTCCCCTGTCCCAAAACAACAAACCATGAAATAGGTGGAGCTAATGTGTACAAATAACTGTCAACTACCTTATCTTATTTACAGTACTTATACATTTAAACAGGACAGATGTGAAAGCTGTGTGTCATGAAAAACAGTGAATTAAGTTAGTTAACTAAATAACCTGATTTGTTGGGGTTCTCTGCCACCCAGGCAATAGTTATGCCTCCAATCTCCGAGTCGCTGAAGCGGAGCAGAAATGTGCCATTGGGTTTGGACATGAGCATGTCTTGGGCCTGCTGCTTGTTGACAAAGCCCAAAATGGCCCTATTAAACAGTCAGTTTGAACACTTTCAATTATTAATAAATCTGCTGTGCAAAACATGTCATACAGTTGTGATCAAACGTTTACATACCCTTTTAATCTTTTGGCCAATTTTTATAGAATATGAATGATAACAAAGTATTTTTTTCCACTCATGGTTAGTGGTTATGTGAAGTAATTTATTGTCAAAGAACTGATTTACTCTTTTGAAATCATAATGAAACAAAAACTACTCAGATGTCCCTGATCTAACGTTTACATGACCTTCAACAACTGCCAGGAAAATTGTTCAGGAGCAAAGAAAAGCTCACTGAAAAAAATCATGTTTGTTTCAAGATGCACAATATGTAAACTTTTGATCAGGCTAGTTTTGGCTAGTTTCTAGTTGAAAAGTGTAAACAAACAGGTCTTTTGACAATAAATGGCTTCACACAACCACTAACCATGAGTGGAATAAAGGTTTTTGTGTTATTATTCATAATTATTCTAATGCATACGTTTACATTAAACTTTTGAGCACAACTGTAAACATATTTTTTTAATATACAGTATATATTATTTACATATGTAAAATATTCTGACCCGTCATTCCAGTGAGGTTTTAGGTGTTTTTTCATGAGCTCTACAACTCCATCAAACCACTGCCAAAAGGTAAAGTTGCGCCCAGGCAGACTCTCCTATGAAAATAAAACAAGCCATTGTTAGTGAAGTGTTTTCATGAAAACACTTGGCAGTTGGGATGGTTTACCCTGTTAAACTGGGCCCAGGAGATGGTCATGTTGCGGTAGTCTTCAGGGTTATTACTGCTGCTGGTGAAGGCCTTCTGTGCCAGGAACACTAGGTTATCCTCCGACAGGCCACGCGCACTATGCATTTCTGCTTTGTACTTCATATCCAAAGCCTCACACAGCTGAGTCCACACCACTTTGTCTGGGACCATGAAAGGCACACGACCCTGAGGAGAGACCCCGCCAGACCTGATTACCCTCAGAAATATGAGGTCAATATTCATATAAAAAAACAAGCCAAGACATTACTGAAGCATCAATGTACATGATATAGCTGAACAGAAGCTGAGACTGACCGGCTCAGCAAAGGCGTTGTCCCAAAGGACTGTAGCTGTGGCATTATTGTCCTGGCTGCCGTGAACAATCACCACCACCGGTAAAGACAATGTCTGGACAAACATAAGTGTCTTTAAGTATTCACCTTTATCACACAAGCACATGGTATAGTCATGTGTATATAAAGTTAGCACATAGATTGTTCATACTGTATAGAAATACATGCGTTAACAAGATATGGTAAAGGCGGAATAAACGGCATGAGCTCAGCATGTACTTACCTTGACATGAAAAACAAGCTCATTGCCCCCAACACTGAACTGTGATTCAAACAGAACAGTGAACTTCTCTTCTGTGACTGACTCAGCACCACGACGGTCAGAGCGCTTGATCCGCTTCAGGGACTGCCAAATCAGCACAAGCAAAACCATTACTTTAATATTGGTCACATATTGTACATTCAATCAGCTATGCATTCAACTTTACAACAAAACAAGTATCACTAGTCTTCTCAAGGCTTGCTGCTCAGATCCCATGTTTACACACAGTTAGTTTGGAAGTGTGATTTGATATTAGCTACATGCAGCATAGTCTAACAATATATAGCAATAATGAGGAATATAAATCTGTCATTTGTAACTTGTGTAAAGCTGTTATGTAACTACACACTAATAAAGGTTTTTTCACATAAAAAGTTACATAATACACCTTTAAAAGTAGTACGTCTGTCAAACAAAAGGAGACATAATGAGACTGTACCATGTTTCTGAAGTGCGCGCTGAGCGTTCCTGTAGCCTGGTGATACTCCATCACACAGTTGTTGTTTAGGATTTCTCCGCTACTTTCACTGGAAACCACAGACAAAGATCAGGTGACAAAATTTACGAACGTGGAGAAGAGCAGAGTGTGTCTCACCTGTGCGTGCTCTCATTTTTTAGCAGAGCTTTGGCCTGCTGCTCACTAACAATTATGGCCTTGACCTGAGGTGGGTTCATGTGGACATTCAGTTTTCCTCCCACTAGGAGGCGCACAGTGGCTGCAAATTTGGTTTGTGTCTTCAACACCTGGGGGGGCTGCTTTTCAATGATAAAAGTGCTGAAACATAAAGAGAAAATATGAATATATTTTTTACATTTCCAAACCAAAAAGTGCTGCAAGGCTCTGACCTGGTGACGAGCGCAGAGATGATGTCAGTGATATCAGCGTTGAGTTTGCTTAGTAGCTCCTCCATGGGCCCGGGCAGAGGCAGCTGTTGTGTCAGATGTTCACAGCGGCGGATCTGCTGCCTGTTCTGCCAGATGAGGTCAGCCAGTTTCTCACACCTCAACATCAAAACAAAAAGCAGACACATGCAATTGCCTATTGACGTTTGGCCATCCTCTTCATGAATGTTCAGAGGTCTGTCCTTACCAGGACTGGAGCACATCCAGTCCTCCTTCATGTGGGCCTCCATTGCCAGCCAGCTGCTGTCTCCTCTTCCATTGAATGAGCTCTTCATCTAGAATTAAAGTCTGCTGTTTCCTCAAAATAGACAAAGTCTTCTGATGCTGTTCAGACAGGTCCTTAACACAACCATAAGGAGATTTGTATAGTAAATATGTTTGTCTACTATAAATGAAAAATGTTACATTATGAACACAGCGAAAGATCAGCAGTTTACCATGTGCGGTGTACTTACAAGCCTGTATTTCTGAAGTGTGCTGGCCTCCCTTGTGAGCCAGGACTCCACCGTGGTTCTCTTACTTTGTAGAGCTGGCTCTCTCTGAGCGCGTTCAGCTGCCGGCAGGGAGTTAAGGCTGCTTATCTGGGCTGACACAAGGCAAAAACAAGCAGAATAGTGCACTCATCAACTGGTCATGAGGAAGAAAGACCCACTTTCACTTTTCCTACTTAAAGGCACTATACCTGATTTTAGGAATGAGATTTGTCTTTCCCCCTTTTGTTTATTGTAAACTCAGACATTTTTGGAAATAATACTGTGGATCTAAATATAAAGCATTTTTGTCAATTTCATGAGTATGCGGGCTACCTTTCTTGCATTTCTGGGACTATGGCCCTAAAAAGTGAAGTTGTGAAATGTGCTTATAAACTCATCTCTATGAAGAATTGTGTTTGGACCACAACTATCAATTTAACTTACTTGCTCCCTCCTTCATTAGTTGCAACAAAAAAATCAGGTATAGTGCCTTTAATTAAAAATGTTTTTCACACCCACTCTTATTAAAGTGAAATGATATGTTGAAAAGAGCTTGTGCATGGGCAGTGAACACGGAGTGGATTGTATGGGCCAATGTGCACACTGTAGTTTGCATGAATAAAAACAGGTTTTACCTTGTATACGAATGTTCTCCTGATACTGAATAATGAAGTACTCCTGGCTGTGCTGGAGCTTCCGCAGCTCATTTTCAGTCTCCTGAGTGGCCAGCCGCAGTTCTTCAAAGGCCTGGTTTATCTGCTGATGGCGCTGGGACAGACTATCCATTGACTGACCTTCTGTGCCAGCACTCGCCTGTCAACAAACCAACATAACAAATGAGCCTTTGGACCTCTGTGTCCAAATACACCGCACGCTTCAATAGTCATAACCAGGAAATCATTTTTACATGATTTAGGCCAAGTATTTTCCATTGCACCAGTACACCTGTATATAGCATGTGTTACTAAACTATTCAACTTCCTTAATCTTTTCAGGAAAACCTTTTAGAAAAGAATTATCAATTTTATTGCAATTAGAGAATGAAAACTAGGAAAAAGGAATAGATTTTTGAAAACTTCAATAACATTTGGCCAACCCTACTGTATCAGAAAGGGCCTATGTTTAAAATGTTAGAAAGTAAATAAACCTTTCCTTTGCTAAATAACTGCCATGACTTTTTCAGATAGGTCTTATTTTATTTAAACTTTTACAATAATATTAATCAGAAACATTCTTGAAATGTGCTCACATTTGTAGCATCTTGAACAAGCCTCTTCTCGGACTGCAGGATGTGTCGAATGCAGCGCACTAACTCCAGTGGACAGCGGTCATATGTGCTCTGGATACATATACACAGAAGTGAAGCTAATTTACTAGTTGATTGTGACATCACTCTGCATGCAACTGCAAACCTGCAGCACTAATTGCCAGACATGAGTTGTCACATGATAACAGTGAATAAGTGGTATACCTTGAGCTGGTTGGCATAGTGACCGAGCTTAATTTTCAGCAGAAAGCCATCCTCTCCACCCTGAAGTTGCGCCTTCTTCTGGAGCTCTGCCACTAGGCCATCCAACAAACGCTTGGCTTTAACCTCCTCTCCTGGATTTTCCAGCTCCACAGAGTCCCTGGAGGACACACAGCCCCGCTCAGACCAAAGACAGTTGCGTGAACTGGTTGAGCAACTTGAGTCTATAACATCTACCTACCAATGTTGGCTTTCAATCCACTGTGCCAAGTAGTGTCGCACCTCAATAGGAAAATGTTGTCCATACAGAGCTTGCATCTGGTGCAATGCTTCACCTTGCAGCTGCTGGGCTTGAATCCACATAGCCATAGTGCCACTGGCGAAAAACAAAATGTGGGAGCACAAGTTTAAGACACTGACATAGTTTATTAAAATACACATGCACAATCTTCCTACTTTGGACTGACATTTTATTTGAGTATATAAAATGGACATTTCTGGTATAGTAAAGGCATTTTCTTAGCCCTAGCTGCTAGGTTAGCTCGGTATTTGGACAGCTGTATTTTGATCTCGCCTCACAGCCTAGTGCACGTACTACACATATGTGTGACACGGGTGCAAGCTGTGTCTTACGCTGCTCGTGTAGCTCTCCGAACAGCAACAGTTTGTAGAGGAGCACACACCGCTGGAGCTGGGGCCAGAGGTGCTCATGCTACATGCTGCTCCTTCCTCTTCCTCTCACAGGAGCTGCAGCAGCTGCCGAACTAACCACGGAAGTTCAAGGCGACTTCTTCTTCTCGAGAATTCGGCAGACATCAGACACGGTACTGACGTCAGTCGCCAGGTGGCAGCATCCTCACAAGATCCATAATCAATACACATTTTCTCATTCATTACCTCTGCTTGTAGAGAGCATGGATGTATTAAAAGAAAGGTACATAGGAAGAGTGTATCCAAGTTTTTAAGTTTTTTATTTTCTCACAGAAAACCTAGGCTTATTCTTGATTTATATGTTGTATTTTAGCCCGGATCTGTTTTCCAAAATGTCTTCTAATAATAATGATAGGCTAATAGGGCCCTGGGTGCAAACGGCACAAACTATCTTTCTGGGCCCCCTGACACATATAGGCCTATTAGACTTATATAGCCACACATATTTATATAGATTTGGCCTCATTGTTTCATTCCTATAAAATGGTACTTTTTTGTGTATCAATGCTTTCACCTCTGTTGGGTCAGAATATACTTATTCAGTCATCTGCTGCCTTTCCCATTAAGCTCTGTATCTCAGTAAAGCACGGTACTGTATGTCACAATTTATGTTAAAAATGGATTCATACAAATTTTTGTTTGTTTGGCTCTACTATAAGAAAGTTCAGATTTATATTGTCAATCATATAGGAGCAGAACAAAAGTGAAGTAGTCAGAATATGAGTGAACTAGACTTTTATTAAAGTGAATATTAAGCTAGTGGTTCAGCAAAGAATATACAAACAAACAACTGTGGAGTTTTCTGTGCTTGAAGACAAACATGACGATAATGAAACAAGTAAGAAATATAATGGAGTGTCTTCAGCCCCTTGTCCCACCTGTGTATTGGTTTTACTATCTTAAATGTGTATGGTGTTCAGGAGTATTTTGTAGCAGTATCTACACCCGCATCGGCTCATATGTGTTCAACATATAAAAGTATAATAAAACATCAGATTATATAAATGTACACAGTAAGGAAACATGGACAGCTGAAGTTGTTGAGAAGGCCAGGTCAAACAGTGTAGGCCAACAGTTGATTCAGTTTATGCTCAAGCAGACTGAAGAGCCAACATCCAAAATTACAGATACAAAATCTTAAACAAACATTTAAATCTATATTTATTTATTCACGCAGGATCTTCAGGAATGTAGTTACAAGAAAGAAGCCGGTGCGGGTGTATAAAGTCCATTTAAACGTGTTGTACAGAGAGGGTTTTAAATTTCTATGGTAAAAACCACTATATTCTCATTTCAACAATGGGGAACATTGTTTTAACATTGCCCCTCTGTCACATTATTTATTTTTTGATTACTTCAAACATTTCTTCAAGCGGTTTTGTAAATCAAAGGGCTATAAATCTAAACTCGGTGTGTGTTATGTGTGACTCAGACTAATCACTGTCTCTGTCCTGGTCCTCATCCTTCTGCAGCTCCTCATGGCTGTCCTCCTCCTCAGGGTCCTCTTCAACTTCATCCTGCTCTTCAGTCTCCTCTTCCTCTCCTCCACCATTCAGCATCTCCATCTCTACCTCCACAGCCTCATCCTGAAGCTCAGTGTCCACCCCGCTGAAAGCCTCTCCATCCTGGGACACTTCAATCATTTCGGTGCCCTGCACTACCTCCACCTCCCCCTCACGAAACTTCTTAACATGAAAGGTGAAGGGGGGCACTTTGTACACAGCGGTCTTGGATCGGGCGTAGACTACGTGGTCTGGAGTGAAAGCCTTCTTCACCTTCTCCCGGGATGTCTGCATTTTTTGTTTGCGTTCAGGGTTTACTGACATGCGAGTTCCCAGCTTTCCCATCTTCTTCTCAATATTGTGACGTGTCTTCTCCAAGTTCTCTTTGGTCTTTTGTTTGGTCTTCTCCAAGTTTTCTTTAGTTTTCTGCTTGGTTTTCTCTAAGTTCTCCTTGGTTTTCTGCTTGGTTTTCTCAATGTTTTCTTTGGTCTTCAGCCTGGTTTTCTCAATGTTTTCTTTGGTTTTTTGTTTGGTCTTCTCCAGGTTTTCTTTGGTCTTTGCCTTGGTTTTGTCCATCTTCTCTTTTGAGAAGACAGTTTTGAGAGTATGCACACGCTGCAGGCTGCTGCGTTTGATGCGCTCTGCCCGTGTTTCCTCCAGTGTGTCTTCAATATCCACGGCTTCTTCGTCTGAGGACAGCTCCACATGCGGCTTGTCAGTGCTCTGCCCCGCCTCCTCGTCTACGGCCTCTTTCAGCTCCAGTAGGCTGCCTCCTCTGCTCCCGGACACTGACTCCGATGCCTTCATGGATTTAGAGACGCTGAGTCTGGAGGGTAACTTCACATCGTCCTGTAGAAACACAAAGCAAGATGTGTTGAATAGGTTGCTTGGTGAATGGTAGTAAAGCCTATTGCTCTTGAGGAGAGAAGCAAGCCACACACATTATTATCAGATGTCTAATTGACATCTTATGTCTAATCTAAGTGTCTTTTCTATAAAGAGATTTCATATAGCACTGTAGTTAAAGGTGGATTGTCCCACTGTAGGCCACACAAAAACAAGTTTAGATGAACCTGAATGTCCACTGCAAACAGCCCATAGAGAGAATTACTCTTTCAGTGCGCCTGTGTATGAATGTTCCCCTCCAGAATCACACCTTTAACATGTCCTTCCCTTTCCACTCATGGAGACTGTTCTCTTACAGGTCCCATAACCTCATGGATGTGATGGTGTGGCTTGTTCGTGAAAGACTGCTATGAAGCGGCTTCCTCTTTCCATCCTGCAGCAACTGCTTGAGCAATTATGTCGCTGAGCGTTTGCAAGGCCCGCAGTCCCAGCAAAACAGGAACACCACGGGCTGGAACAAAGGCCCACCGGACGACAGGATGTGTGTCAGAGGGAGATCCCTTTGTGGAAACATGTGAATAACAGTGTAAGTGGAATCATACTTCAGAATCTTGGACAGCCATCTGCACAGCAGGAAAATAAGCTGATGATGTAACCAGCAGTGTCAATGTCCATTGTGTTGGGCTACAGTTTAATGAGGGCTTTATGAATCCATTGTACTGCATTAGTGGAACCTGGCCTTGTGAGAAGGCCTTTTCTTCCAGAGGTCTATCAGAACATCCTCACAGCATTGAGACACACACACACAAATCATCAAACATACAGTAAATGACTTTGAATCATGAAGCTCACTATCGGCTTCTGAAGTCTCTTACATTCAACAACACCTCATCCAAGAACACTCCTTGAGGATAGTGCCCTCAGAGGAGAGAGACTGCACAGCCTACTCTTTGCAGTATCATTGAACATGATCAGTGAGGACTCACTCAAGTCTAAATGATGTGTGTATGGGGTGTGGGTGTGTTTAGAAAACGGTTTGGGAAGTGGAGCATTCACCTTGGTGTTGACTTCCTGACCCTCCTCATTTAATGGGACATTGTTCTTGAAGCGGCTGCAGGAAGGTCTCCCAAAGCCATGGAAAATACTGTACAAGACTGAGCTATGCACAGGGTGTGCACACAGTGTGTGAGCGTGCCCTCTTACTGAGGACACATGTGGGGAAGCAGGGAAAGCTCTTTTTATGAGGGCACTGTGATCGCGGTCTTGTGATTTCTTTCACCACAATACCAAATACAGTCGCTCTATCTCTGATACTGTGTATGTTTGTGTTTCTATGGAAACTCCGTCGGCTTGCAATTACGTGGATTTATGTGGCCAGTATTTGATTTTTTTTTCTCTGCATGACTCATGGCTCTTTGCGGTGTTCAAAAATATTTTCTTCTTGCTTCTCTTCGAGTAACCACCCTCGTTGTGTGACCTACAAGTTAAAATTACCATGCTGCATGCACTGCATTCACCAAAAAACGTTTGGAGAACTATACTTGTGTAAACTGAAACATACTGGTTGAAAACTGACCATTCTACATTAATTCAATAATAAAGCACCATTGAAATATCTATTTCACTAAACACAAGTAGACATTGTGTTAGAAAATTAGTTTGATCACATGGGCAGTCCATTACACTGTATTGGCTGGTCCGATGGATCACATGAGACTGGCCAGAGCTCTACTGCTGTGCTCCGTGGTTCTTTGGAAGAAGACTTTCTGAAAACATCAGTACACGGGTCTGACTCTGGGGCAGTTATCCTTTGTTTCCTGTGTGTCTGCTATGTGCAGCAAACATTGTGAGGGTTTCCAGGGCTGCACCATTACGGCCTGAAGCAGCTTCATTCTGCTCACATCCTCAGCTCACTGCACCACTCAGCTCTGGATAATATACTAAATATACCAGTTTGTGTGATCCTAACGCAATCTTGGGTTTTATCTCAAAGTTGCTTCATAGCGAAATACAAAGTACTGAAAAATTTTAAAAGATCTTTTTTGTGATTGCTCCCCAACATAAATGTCCTTGATTGGTGGAATCATATGATACAACCAGAGTGACTGTGAGTCAGCCCCATCTGACTCATCAGGAGAAGGCTTGGAACATCACCAGGGCAGCTTCACTTTCCTAATGTTTATTTAAGACTTCTGTGGTACTTAAAATGGTTTAAGATTCCCGGGACTGTGCAGGCATTTGATCAATCTTAAAGGAACAAAAACATGAGTACATTCTCCCAAAAGGCTCTTTCCTTTTCACAATCAAACAAGTATGTGATGGCTGCTATTTTTAGACACCCCCCTTCCCACCTCTCTGTTGTGTGCCCCCCCCCCCCCCCCCCCCCC
>OMNZ01095452.1:13926-25300 GCA_900303255.1 Lesueurigobius sanzi
CTGGCAGTTGTTGAAGGTCATGTCAACGTTAGATCAGGGACATTTGAGTAGTTTCTGTTTCATTATGATTTCAAAAGAGTAAACTCAGTTCTTTGGCAATAAATGGCTTCACACAAACCACTAACCATGAGAGGAAAAAATATCTTTGTGTTATCATTCATATTATATGAAAAATGGCCAAAAGATTAAAAGGATATGTAAACTTTTGGCCATAACTGTATTGTCCCACCATCTCAATAAAGTTAGATTTACATAAAGAATAACTAATTATCCTCCAGTGTTTCCCAATTTCCTGAATAAATTGTGCCACTGTGTCACTGAAAAGTAGGTATTACATCTGACGTTCTTGAGCTTTCATACTATAAAGTCAATAAAATATACATAAAGTATTGACCAAAAAACATTCAAGTGTATGTTTTGATGAAATTACTGGTAGTTTCTCCATGATTATATTGCAGAATTAGTCAAACATCCACATTTTAGTCCATTCCTCGGTTTAATCGAATTTCATTTCATTTTTAAATGATGTATATATACAGTAAATATGTAAATATAATATAAATGTATACGCAGTGTTTAGCACTCATGCCTCACAGTAACAAGATTGAGTTCGATCCCAGGGGCGTATGAGGTCTTTCTGTGGAGTTTGCAGTGTTACGGATAAATCTAAATAATGGTTCGAGCCAGGTTCACATTTATGGTTAAATTTACTTCGATCTGAAATATTTTGTTTAGTATTTATACAAGCTAGTTATAAGTGAAAAAAATTGTAAGAATTCAAATTTCACCTATTTTTTGGGTTAAAAACATCAAACATCAAAGACTGGAAGGTTTGGCGTCTGTAGGAGCCAGTGAAGTGGAGATGCTGTCATCACAATGTCAGAAGAATGCATTTTGAGAAAATGGCCTTTCAATTTCCAATTTCTAATATAATTCTATGAAGAAATCTTGAATCGGTGCAATAATGACACTCCTTATTGTGAAGATCCAGGCATTTGTTTGTTTTCAAGTTGAAATGTTCAGAGAGAAAACTGGCACAAAACTTGAAACAAAATTAATATTGGGTTTTGCCAGCAGCATCTCGCCTTTAGCTGTTATTTCTTAGATAACATGATTTACAATGTGAAAAATATATAAATGAATCTCTTTCTAGCATAAATTTGAAATGAACCGATACCAAATGTTTCGGTCCTGTTAAAAAACCCAGAAAACCAGAGGACTAAACAACTTCCCGCTCATTTTGGTAAAATCTAAAAGCTCACATCTGCGTGGAGCACTTTTGATGTCAGGCTAATTTCACCCATTTGTTTGATAGCGGCACTGTGTGTGTTGCAGACAGTTCCTAATTTCATCCATAGAGACTAAACCGCTGAGATCATGGGAATTGGTTTGGGGGTTAGATGAAAATGAAGTTTGTCGTGTAAAACTAATTTAAATTGCTTTTAACATCTGGGTTTGTTTAAAACTAAATGGAGTGTTCTCCGCCGTGGAGCGTCTAATTGCATCCAATGAGCTCAGTCTAACAGAGATTTCCAAGTTGTGACTGAAGTGCGGGTGATATCCAATGACATTAACAGTCCAGAGAAACCACTCGTGCCTTTCAACAGGTCTGTGTCACGGTGCTCTAGTCCATTAGTACGTTTACATGTAAAATCAGACTACGTTAAAGATTCAAATCTAAAAGTTGCTTCTGAGACCAGTCTGGTCTCAATCTACTAGCCTGGCATCCAGACTAGTCTCCTGTTTATTCTAAACTGGAGACTTTGTCTGGACCTTCTCTCGCAGGCAAACTGCTGCTAGAGGCGGGACTAAGGCGAGACAAACATAACAGCCAATCACAGCGGATGTGGAGACATAGCGCGAGAAGCAAGTTGTGTTGTCAAAGTTTAGGGAGACCTAGCAATGAACAGACCAGGTGAGAAACGTGAGTGCACACCTTCAGCAACGCCTCTTATTGTGGTTTTAAATATATTCCCACGTTAAGAGCAGCTGTGAAAGTTTGCTCTGCTGCCGATGTGTAACACAAGCAGCCCACAAAGTCACCGCTCTGATTGGCCCTACACATTTACCTTACAAATCTAAGCACCACCTTGTGAGGGCTGAACTTGAGTCATTGAGGCATTATTAGAAGCTTGTGACACTAGGAGAATTGGTGAGGAGCTCAGTCACCCTGGAGGAGCTTGGAGTAGAGCTTCTGCTCCTTCATATCGAGAGGAATCGAGGAACTGCGGTGGCTCGGGCATCTATTACGGATGCCTCCTGGTCACCTCCCTGGAGAGGTGTTCTGGGCTCGTCCCACTGGGAGGAGGCCCATGGGAAAGACCTGGGACACACTGGAAGGACTAGGTCTTTGAGCTGCCCGGGAACACCGTGGATCCCCCAGGAAGAGATCGGGAAGTCTGGGCATCTCTGCTCAGACTGTTGCCTCCAGTAATGCCCCGGATAAGGCATTACTGTTACACGTCTCGTACACAACACGCTACAAGACTCTCAGCTCAGTGCACGCTTTATTATCACCATTAAATGTTTTCTTCAGGTTTTACATTATATCACAGTGTTTCCCACAAATTTGAAAGAGATTATGGTGGTTTAGGTGATCTTCAAATCATTTAATCTAATGTTCATTTTGACTTAGATGACTTTTGAACATTGTACTGATATTTTATCTCATCAATCCATTTTTTGGACAGTATAGTTAATGTTATGTGTTTATGTTCAGACAAAAAACACATGAATTGTATTTTCCAATCCAAATGTCTTGCTTAGCTTGTTTTTAGACTATGGTGGAAAAAAATTAGACCATGGGGGGCCGCCATTGTCTTATTAATGGGAAACACTGGATCGACTGGTGTGATAGTCATTTTTAAATTAATTTGTTGGTTTGTCTTCTGAGAAACATTTTCAGTTTTCTTTAGGGGCGGCCTGAAGCCATTCCACGGGCTTCGGACCGGAAGTAAAAGACTTGTTTCTATTTTTAAGTTGTTTTAGATCAGTATTACATCTGGCAATGATTAAATAGCTAAATAATGTTGTACGTGTGTAATAGATGACGACAAAATGCCCAAAGAAAGCATATAATATCTTTCCTTTAATAACATTTGAATAATTTGTTGAGTTCCCACAGTTTCCCACCACTACACCAGCCGTATCTGATACCAACATAAAAGCAGTGCCACTTTTGTCTTTATCTACAGTATGTGTCACTGTCGCCCCATTTATCTACTGACCAGCTGACCCGCCGCTGTGAGGGGAGATAACCACTCTGCCGCTTTCACGTATGCACCGCAGGGTCTGGCCTTTTGGGAGGTTTACAGCCTAGCAACGCCTCACTGTGTACCCCCAACAAGCAGACGCCCCTCTCCCTCTCTCCTCTGCCCACTGTCCAGGGTCGAACAGAGTCAGAACAATAACAAGAGCGATGAGAGAAGACAGCTGTGGAGGGGAAGGCCGCAAACCAGTCACAGCTACAGCAGCTTCCTGATGGCTGCTCTAGGACGGGGGTAGGCAAGTTCGCTCAGTCGCGGGCGGAGTTTCTTAACAGATGGGGGGCCGAAGCTTCCGAAGGTTGCCCAAACTCAAGCTGGTCTTTATGCCCCAATAGGTTGCGTTCACGTGACATCATAACATTCTTCAAAGTCTATAGCTTAAAATTGAGGTGGAGGGAAGCTGAAAATCCAGCGCTGTTGACTATGGTAACTGTCAAAATGCAGATTTCTAGCCATTGCTAATCACTCGGTAATTTCTATGCCAAGCCATACTTCATTGTCTTCTCTGTCAGCACATACTGTATGGAGTATAAGGTCTAATTATCTTCTCATGAGGTGGCCAAAGGCTTTGACAATTCAACAGTATGTGCATTGGCCGGTAGAAAGGACTTTCAGTGATTAGAATAATAAGAAAAACATTCTGACATTTTCTTTTTAGAAATCTCTTTGAAAAACGTTTTTTTTCTCCCGTAGAGTTGTACTGGCACCTGCTCCAGCTGTAATAGAATTCTGTAACGTGACTGCAACCTATCGATTCAAAAGGGGAGTTCTGGGATCTGACCCTCAGGATTTTCTTTATTGAGGCTATATTTCTATTTCTAGTACTTTTAAGTGTTTGTGTGCAACTATGTTTCTCAAAATCATCTGTAGGGCCAAATAATGTACATCCAGCTTCATGACAGCGAGGGATCCAACAATTCTCAATATTATATTGATTGTTCAATACACACTCTTCAATTCAATACACAAATATGTTCAATATGAATGAAGCACTGAAATACAGTATTTTCAAAGGTCTATAAGAGCTAAGCACTTTATTATTTATCACGAGAATGTTTTTGAGAATGTATTTTTGAGACAGTACACCAGATAGTGTCATTCTGTTTTGAGTTACTTTTTGCAAAAAAACTAAACAAAAAATATATATAGTATATTATTTGAAAAAAAGGGAACTTCTATTTCTTGTTCAGAACATTGAATCCAAACAAAATCGTGACATTCACATCGGAAACATGTTGGAATTGTGACTAAAGTGAATCGTTGCATCCCCTAATGAGAGTCAGTTCAACTGTCACTGACAGACCAGTCTACTCCCGGAGGCAGGACTGAAGAGGCTGACATGAGATAACCCTATCTGCTCTGCTGTGGGGAAAGTAGGTTGAATGGGCCGTGCCTAGATTATTGTTGTTGAGCCAAAAACACAAAAACATTCCACAGTGAAGAGCGTACGATGGTCTCTACAATAGGGCCATGTGGATTAGCCACTGGGCTGACTCGTGTACTGTATCTAATGACCAGTGATGTTGTTACTGTTAAAATGCACTACCATTATTGAGTATTGGCAAAACCGGTTGTCATTTGTATTTTGAGACAATGGAAGTGTTGTCGGCAGCGGTTGAATGTAAAGTAACTTGTAATCTAACAGGTACTTTTAAAATAAATGGATTGATGGAGTAAAGTAACCAATGGCTTGTTTCCATGTGCCCTACTCTACACTGCTCTACTCTACTCTACCTGCCTTGAAGGGTTTCCAACTGGTACTTTTTTAGTACCTGCTTGGCCCTGGTCCTAAACAGGCCGAGCTGGTACTAGCCTGGCCAGCCAGCCACTCCTGCTTTCTTTCAAGGCTTTGTAAAGAATAGGAAAACGTAGGTTGGCTGGACAGGCAACAATACCGTCTTTATGAACATAGTTTCCAGCACACAGCAAAGCCGTGACTCACCAGCACCAGACTCTACAAAGTAATGGAAACAAAACCAAGCCAAGTGGAGTAGAGCTGAATAGGGCGGGGTAAAGTAGGGTAGGGTAGGTGGAAACAGGCCATAAGTTACTTTTTAAAAGGAGTAATCACAAATCAGTAATCAGATTGTTTTCTTAGGGTAACTGTGTCAACGCTGCTAATGACTCATATTTTCATGGAGCCCTTTGTTTAAAAAAAAAATGTAGTTTGCTAAAGTAAAGACTGTCATATCTTTGTGGACAGAAGAGAGCACAAAGTCATACTGCATGAATGCCAATTAGAAAGTCCCAGCTCGTGGTGCCTAAGGCGAGACTTAAAACCAGGGGGGACCGGGCCTTCTCTGTGGTCGGCCCCAGACTCTGGAACGCTCTGCCCCTCCGTGTTCGAACTGTTTTAAGTCTCGTCTTAAGACACACTTTTATTCTCTGGCTTTTAACACAGCGTGAGTTGTGTGGTCCTCTGTGTTTTTTCTTTTTCTTTTATAGGTTTTATAGATTTTATTACTTTAATAGAGTTGCTTACACTTGTTTTATTGTTTTTATTATTTATTTTATCATTGGGGGAGCTATATTGAGATGTCTATTGTTTTAATTGATTGTGTGCAGCACTTTGGGACTGTCATGTTGTAAATGTGCTATACATATAAAGTGGATTGGAAACTGTATTAGGTTTTATGTATTTTCTTATTTGAAGGAGATATGCTATGAGATATGAAACTTGATATTTGTGTGTATTCGACCGTATAGTGACCCGGTGGCTGTATGGGTGGATAGCATAGCCTTTATTTTCCTCACATGACACTTTAGGATCAATATTTATAGTGTTTCTGGTAGGTTTGCTGATGAAACCATCTCCATGGCATGGCAGTGCAAACTTACCAGTCACCTTAATTTATTTTTAACCTGGAGCACTGTGATGAAAAATAAACCACCCATACAGTCACCAGGTCACTGAGAGGTTGAATATTCACTAATATCAAGTTTTTTTTCGTATATAAAAAGTTCCACACACATAAACACGCTGTTGTAGTGATTGGTAATTTACTTCCACCCGCTGCCTCACAATCACACTCACTAACACTGTATCTATAGCTAACAAAGACACTGAAGGCATGGAGTGTGCGCTGCCCGAAGACACAATGGCCGTCTGCACTGGCTTTCTACACTTTCAAAAGTTAGGTAAACTTTTTAACAAATTTATCACGTCCATGGTGACTGAGAAAACGCGGTTCTTTCTTAGACACTGGTCATATTAAAGTGTTTTTCCTCTTCTAGGAGGTTCAATGTCAAACAAATGTGAACTTTTTTCAACACACTTTTACACAGCTCTGGGTAAAATGGTGTAAAATTATAACCAATATTTTAATAAACCTACAGTAAGTAAATAGTTAATTAGAACACATCTTATGAAGACATGGAAGCAGAAAAATACACCGAAAAGGGAGAGAACAGTGCTGTATGCCAAACAAAGAACAAGCAAACATTCTAGGTCAAAGGTTAGAGGTAGCGAGAAAATGCAGCAACATTTTTAGTTGCAAACAGGGCTGTTTTCTTGTAATGCTGGAAGTCTCCCCACAGCTGGTGGTGTTGTCTACAGATGGGCCAAAAATAATACGCTTCTGACCTAGCCTGCTTTCCTTCACGGGTCACAGAGATCGACAGCCTGTTGCTTTGCTAATACAGTTTAATAGAAGTTAAAGATGGTCTGAATTTCAACATGTTTGGATCATAAAGTCAAACTAGTAGTAATTAGATTTTTAGTAACAAAGGACTAATGTAAGTTACAGGTAATAAATACCAAGATACATAAAACATCAACTACAATGCAAGTGACATTATTCAAGCGTGACCAACAAGTGTCTCCTCTGTATCTCACTTCATGAACAATTCAGTCCACTGCTGTTGACCTGGACTGATCAAACCAGGTCGTCTGAAAGGTTTGACGCTAAATGCCAAGGCTTGGAGTATTTTTACCTCGGCCCTTTGACCATTCACAGAGGCCCAAGGATGACTAGTGTGACAACTGCAGGCCCTTCTTAGCTCCTTACATTTGGAGGTGCTGAGCAAGGCCAGGGGTTTTTATGGAGGAGAAACAGGAGCCTCTCTAGGCTTCCATGACAAGTCTATTCCCGGGACGCTATCATTTCACGGCCCTCACCTCTTAAAAATAGCCCCCGAGTTTCACCAGCAAAGGCAAAGCAGACAGGACAGAGCAAGGGCTTTTATTTTAAGTGCATTCTATTGCCAAGTAAGAGCAGTGACCAGCCTGGAACAATGTCAATGTTTTAAGAAGACTTTAGTAGACAATAAAACTCAACACGTTACCTTTCATGCATCTTTATTCCTCGTTGAATACAGTTTAATTTTCATTAGAAAAAACTACAATCAACAGTGAAAAATGCAGCCTCCTTTAGAGGTCCACATTGAACATGTGCAGACATGTTTAGCAGACATTTAGCTAGCACTATATTTATCTCACAGCAGCTTTGACACAAGTACAAAAGTATAAAAAAAAAATTAAGAAAGTGCCAGATTCTGACACTTAACTTAAATATTGCACAATCAGAAGGGGCACTCTGTAGTGGCCCAAATCCTCTGGAACTTGATATTTCCTCAAAATGTCCCTGCCATAAACACTTCTGTAACAAACCTTCAAAATAACATTCTCAAATATTGTCCATAACCTAAACCCAAGTCCATCACTAAATTCAAGTTTAGCATTATTCCTCTTCCTCCTCGTCCTCAGCATCCTCAAACTCATCATCATCAACAGCTCCAAAGTCCATCTTGGCCAGCACTGCCTCCACATGGTCAGTGGACAGAGTGAAGTGGTCCATCTTCTCGAAGCCTGGCTCAGGCCGGTCCTCTCCCAGGGAGCTCTTGGCTGCGTCTTTGGTCTGTGAAATGAGCTTCTTGGAGGCGACCAGGAACTCTGCAGCGCTGTTCTGCTCGAGGGCACGCACAGCGGAGTCAGTCAGCTCGGTGCTGGACTGTAGCCTCTCTCCATACCTCTGGGCCAGAGCTCGGAGTGCAGCCACCTTCTCGTCCTGCTCCTTACCGACCTGCTCCAGTAGCGTGGCCTTTCGGTCTTCCAGAACGGCGTACAGCAAGTCGAAGCGCTCGGCCAGGCTCTGCTTGGCGCGCTGGGCGTTGTCCTGCACCACTCGGCATGCTTCATCCATCTGGTTCAGCAGCGCCTGCAGACGTGCGTTACTGGCCACCAGTGTGTCAATAGCATTGCTCAGGTCTCCCTTCTGTGTCTGGTAAACAGAGGCTAAAGGAGCCACCTCGCAGTCCTTATGCTGGCCGAACACCTTACACATGGAGCAGGTGGGCACCTGGCAGGTAACGCAGTAGATGTTGATTTTCTCGTCTTCATGCTCTTGGCACATTGGCTCTTTGGATTCTTTAGGCTTCAAATTAGTTTCAGTGTTTCCACTGCCACTCCCTTCCTGCTGCTGTTTGTAGAGGTCGATGATATTTTCCACCAAAAGGTTCCTCTGAAGGCCGTGGACTCCATGGCGGTCGAGCACCACCTCAAACCTGCAGGTGGGACACCTGAAGACGCCTCCGGAGAAGCGGTAGGGGTTTCTGGAGTCATACAGGTCGCTGGCACAGCTGCGGCACAAGTTGTGTTGGCAGGGCAGGATGACCACAGGTTTGGTGAACATGTCCAGGCAAATGGGGCAGCTCAACTGCTTCTCCAGGCTGTCCATTGGGCTGGGAGGCCTCACGATAGAGCCTGATCTCTGGACGTCCATGGTGCAAGTGTGTCCTGCTTGTTCTTCTGTTGCTGGCTAGTTTATAAATGTCCACAAGTGAAAAGTACTGGGCTCTTTGTCCCCTCGGGCAGGAGTGAGTTCTAAAAATAGAGTGCTAGGCTGAGGGCTGATCCTTTAGGGTATGCTAGTGCCTGGCAAGTGCTTTAAGTTGTTCTGAGCAAGAGCTAGCAGCTCCCTGCTTTATACTGGCCTCACAGCTGTGACACCCGATCTGTCTGACCAATAGAGCACACATTCCTGTGCAGCCTGGCTCTGTTCACAGAAACCCCCCTGCTGTGTTGTCACATGTCCCACTGGAGCTGTGCCGCACAGACTCCTAACACTCCGAGACACAAACAGGTGCATGTGACTCTCCACCTGAGAGAGTCCCAATAGTAAACAACTATGTTGTAATGGTGCCTCCTTCTAGTAAAGTAAAGTATAGAGTTTTATTTACTCATCCTCATCATGTTCATGTCATATTTACTAGAGCCTTATCAATGTATTATTGTGTAGCCCAATAGCACAACAAGAGTAGCTTCAGAGGGCTTCACAGATATTAAAAGAGTGAAACAAGAAGCAAATGTAATATCTAATCTTATGGGGCACCTGAGGTTAAACGAGCCTCTAAATGTCCAGTTTACTAGTCCATAATACAATGTCTTAACTTTCCCATATTATTTTAAACATAAATGGATGGACGTTCTACAGTATATTGCTTGTGACTACGTCCTGCTTACTTCAATTAGACATTTTATGAATGAAGCACCTCGTGACCCTGCGCGTCAGAACCATTGGACTGAACAGTAAACATGGGCTCTTCTTACACTCTTTCACAACCGTCTTTCCCCAAGAACCATGTGCAAACTTGTGCTTTTGTAAGGCCTCGGAAAACATGTCAGCGTGACCTTCGCGCTTAAATAACTAGTTTCCATTTAATGTTTGGTTAAAGTCAGATCGTTTTAGAATAGTATGGGATTTATGACTTTTCATTGCAGGTGAATCTTTGGAACAAAAGCGGGTATTTTGAAATTGGTACTTTGTGCCACAATTAAAAGCTCATTACTTCCAGAATTCAGTGACTGAGATTTTAATATTATTTATTATCTTGTGTTTGTGCTGTTTTGGCATAAAACAGCACAAAAAAAACAAAAGATCTGTTCCCTTTTAACAAATAAGATCTGTTCTAACTCTTCACGAAGAGTTGTTCAAAAGATTCAGCTTGGGTCATTTTTTATTGTTATTTTCGCCTGGTATTTTTTTGTTTTATTGCTTCTGAAACACCTCCTAATGGTGCACCATCAAGTGCTTGGACTCTTTATTTTCATAATAAATTGAACTAGTATCATCTGAATGCTGTAGTCGAGTCATATCAATGAGGTAATCATGATAGAAGCAGAAAAACAACCAAAAAATTAGGATGAAAATTGAATTTCTCACCTCACTCTCCCTCTATATGCAAAAAAACAATGTACAGTGCCTCTCAAAAGTACTAAAACACCTTGAACTTTTGCACATTTTGTCATGTTTACAACCATAAACATAAATATTTTATTTAGAATTTTTTACTGAAAGTTCACACACAAGTAACAGACAACTGTGGAGTGAAAGCAAAATGACACATGATTCTGTTATTTTTCAAAAAATAGAAAACCGAAAAGTCGGGCATGCACAAGTGTTCATTTCTTCTTGTCACTCGTCCATAAAGGCCAGATTTGTGTAGAGTACGACTGATAGTTGTCCCATGTACAGATTCCCCCAGCTCAGCGGCAGAGTCATCTTGGGGCACTTGGTTGCCTTTCTGACCAGTGCGCTGGTGCCATACTCTTCCCATTTCCAGATGATGGATTGAACAGTGCTCCGTGAGATGTTCAAATCTTGGGAAATCTTTGTATAACTTAACATGGCTTTAAACTTCTCCACAACTTTATCCCTGACCTCTCAGGTGTGCTCTTTGGCCTTTATGATGTTGTTTAGTGACCATAGCTCTGAGGCCCTCACAGAACAGCTGTAATTAAACTGAGAGTAGATCACACACAGGTGGCCTCTATTTAATCATTGGGGCAAGGTGTGAACATTCAACAGTCATTAGGAATGTTTTAAAGGTAGGGATGCACCGATACCGATACCAGTATTGGGTCGATACCACCTCCTTGTACTCGTACTCGTACTCATTAATGAGGCTCCGATACTAAGGGACCGATACCAATTGACGTGCTGCACCTATGAGCGCAGTAGCAGTGAGTGCACCTCACAGCAGCCTGACAGAGCTTCACAAACTGAAGCGTTCATAAGAGGAAATACAATCCTCCACAGATCTGACTTATTACAGACCCATTCCCTAAATCAGTTCATGCAAAATTTAACCAGTGCTAAATGTTTTCTTCA
>OMNZ01095455.1:0-27392 GCA_900303255.1 Lesueurigobius sanzi
ATGAACGCTTTCTATTGAGGTATGGAAATGGATCAGGTGATGGAGCTTTAATGCGCACGTGAGTACAGCCAATGGCACTGATAATGTTTGATAAGCTGCCACTGAATGAAAGCCAGTCTCGTGCGCATTTAGTCCTATTTATAAGCGTCGGCATTAATTGCAAATATGTACATTTTAGCTGTAATGATTGCTATTAAGAAAACTAAAATTAAGAACAAGTTATTTCTGACCGGACATAAGGTTTATGTAGTTAATTATACTTATATTTACATATTTCCTGAAATTAATGAAGACAGTGCACTTTTTCTTTCAAATGTTTTTGGACTACTTATAAAGACATCGAAACAAGACTCCAGTTCCATGTTGAGCATGCTCGTGTACAGAACTGGACATTTTTTTGCACGTACGAGTCCTTCTGACTGTTCGTAGAGTTTGTTCGTCCAGATGAATGTTTACCGCTAAGAACAAATTTTGTGAATCCCAAAAACCGCCCTACGAAGGCGTTACGAACAAATTTGTTCGCAAGTTCGTTTCGTGAATGAGGCCCAATAAACGTAAAGTTTACCCAATTTATTTCAGATTGACATGGAATTCTTATTGACTAAAATTAGACTAGAGACAAGATTATTTTGTCTAAATCTTGACTAAAATCAAATTCCATTTTCATCACAAGACTAAGACTAAAACGAAATTTGCTGTCAAAATGAACACTGGTCAAACATGGGTAAAGGCTTAAGCATAGGCTAAATTAAAAAGCTGCATATGACCTTAGCGCAAGTTTGTCCAAAAGAAAAAGTGATAGACAGATGAGACGGGGAGCGCCGATAGCAGAGCGGCCTCTCCTGCCAATTTAATGGTAGGGGAAACACTGAGATGTGAGCATAAATGAACACTCAAGATGAACAAGCTTCTTGATATATTGAAGCATAAAAGCAATTATGTCACAGGCGAAAAATAGTGATATCGCACAGTGGTCTATCTGACTGTAGATCTTAACGTTTGAAGGCACAGTCATAAAATATGTCGTCTTTTTCATTGCAAATACTAAACATGTTTGCAAAACGTTAAGATCAACGCAAGTCAAGATTCAGTCCCCCATCTCAACGTTTGGAGTGTGGCCGACTCTTACAAATGTACACAGAAGAGTGAGATGTAAAGATGTATTTATGTGAAAAAACCTGAAATGTTTCTGCCTGGCTTTTTGGCAAAAGAGCCAGCCTGCACCCTCTTGACTTACTAACTGTAGGCAATCAGACAGCTTCATTGCTCACTGGGAAAGGTGTTAAGCTCCTTCACTCCCATCCCGTCACTCATGATAAATAGCAGTGAATTGAGCTGTGGCGCCGGACTCCAAACATTTCCGCATCGGCAACAACTTTCTCTGCCCGTGACCTGAGCAAACTTCTTAACAGGACGAGGCTGGTTCAGAGAGTAGAGGTGCAGAGGGTTAATCCCTGCACTAAACTGTGCACGCTCCCATCTACATTCAATTACCCCAGGATAATACGCCCGTTCAACCTCTCCTGTCAGAGCCGCACAGAAACCAGTTTATCTTAATTCTGTTCAAAGAGTGTGTCCTCTCGCAAATTTTTAAATGTATTCCCCCAGTTTCATGAGCATTCCGCACATTTTGGAGTCACACTGGTGTCAGGCTGATTGATGGAATAGGACAGCTTGTTAATATGTGAAACCAGCAGAAGTCAAGCTGTGGAGAGAGCTGCAGCTATTTGGATGTTGTGCTCCTGCGGGCGTTCGCAAACATACTGTGTGAGGATTAAATTGAATGTGCCTCTTTACCAAAGCGTGCGCGTACATTTGCACTCGTGTTCGCCGGGTCTGCTCGCGCCTTTAAAACAAATACACAACAGCAGAGAGTGTTTGAGAGCTGTTTCTCTGGGAAAGTGATAGGCCCTTGTGGAAGCTGGAAGGAGCCCAGAGTTATAAATACTCAGTGGGAAATATATCCCCATATAAAGCGCCAATACAGAGGCAAGTGAAACAGGGCAGTGCTTACATTTATTGCCAAACTTCCGCTTTATTGTTTATGATGCCAATCACAGGAACTCAAAACCCGCTTTACAGCACTGAAAAGGCTAACTGTGGCTATCTGCGGCTATCCATCTCTGACCAAATGACCAATGTCTTGATTAGTATTTTATAATACGCCATTCAGCGTGACAGCTGTTAAGCATTCATCCAGGAGCTTTTTGCTGAATGTGCACGCTCCACTTTGATAATGTCCTGCTTCGCATTCATACAATTCCGTACATTCAGGCCGAGAGCTGCCCACTATAAGCTCAGACACCCCACTGTTGGCCACTCAGCACCTTCACTGCAGCATTAGTCATTCACATCTCCCTTCTCACCGCCTCACCAATGGGCTTTCATCCACCACGGGCTTCTCCATTTCAAAAACCATCTTGTTCACATTCAAAACTCGTGAGGTGGTCATACATCAAGTCACGGCAGAGGCTCATTGGGCCACTTGCGCATTGCAGCTTCCCAGAGTCGTTGAGCATCACAACGGCGGTGCAGTTAATTGGAAAAGCCTCTCTATTCGGGGGCATGATTAAAATGTGGTGTGCTGTGTTTTGGTGATAAAGACTGGGGGAGATGGAGAGATATGAAGAGCACAGAGCAGGGAGAGGAGGCCTGCGGGTCCGGCGTGCTGGGATCTAATCCAGAGCCCACGGGGAGTCACCAGCCGAGGCAGGTGTCCGCACGCCTCTATTACTGGAGCTTCGCAGACACAATTACTTATATTGTAGGTGGCTTAAGGGACAAAGATCAGTCATAAGAAATCTAAACCCATGAATTCTCACTATTTGGACCTTCGTTAGTAAATATGCATTGTTCGTTACCATGGTATATTGATAAAGAGTAGCCTTGACAGAGGTGCTGCTATTGTTTTTAACCAAATGTCATTGTAGTGTGTGCTTACATTTTCATATGTCCTGAAATTACACAGCATATGGTATTTTCACACACAAGGATTTCTTTTGCAAGCTAACCTGTAATAAACAAGTTTGAAAAGGTTTTTCAAACCTTATGAAAATTCAATTCTTGAGTCAATGCCATGGGTCTACCAAAGGAAAGCCAGTGCAATAGTTAATGCAGAAGTCATTTTACATGCACACAGTCTTAAAACCAGGAAGCATCGACGTGAAGTGCACATCCTACATGAATGAAAAATTATATAGATTTTTACAGACAATACATTGTTTGAAGCCACTATAGACTTAACCTATACCTACAGGGACGGCGCTCTCAGCTGCGGAACAGAAACTCCTCTGACACAGCCGCAGCTTTTCATAGCACTGGGGGCATGAAAAAGGAAGTCTTCACTTTCCCCTCTGAGATCCCTGGCTGCCGCTCCTCCACACTCCCGCACACCGACTGATGAATATTTATACTGTTCACGCTGCCTGATCGCAGCGCTGCCATTTCACTGCGCTGGTGATACTCTAAATGCATGTGTGAGAACAAAGACTAAGTGACATTGAGTCCCTAATGTGGTAATGTGTGAGCTTTTGAGTTTCTTAGGTGTTTTTTTATTGGATCATGTGACTGGCCCAGAGGTTCACAATGCAGGTGCTGCCAGATTCCCTTGGCCTTTCTTCTAACCTTCAGGGAGGGCTTAGGTTTGCCTTTTTACCATGCCTCCCAAAGCACCTCGAGGTGGGCTTTACCCCTGGATATAGCAGCTTTCCTCCCTCCAAAGCCGCCCTCAGCTCCCCCATGGCCACATTGGTACCATGCAGGGTCCAAGGCTAGCCCGCTTCAAGGAACAAATCAGCGAAAGGCAGAGGTTTCTCCCATGGGTGCACAGTGGGACGTGAGCTGGAGCCAGAGGGGTGTAGGGATGCTAAACCGCAGGAGATGGGACACACACACAGGCATCCTCCTCGTCGTCAAGCACCTAGCAATCAGTGGCGCACATCAGCAGTTATTGTCAAAATAAAAACAGCGTCTATTTTTACCATAACTTTGTTCAGGAGCACTGAGCTGAACACAGAAAAGCAAGTAATTATAGGAGCAGTCAGATTGCACAATAATGTTTGGAGAATGAATGGGAGTGCAATATGGAACAGCGGGGCATGAAAAGTGGACAGAAATGCGTCTTCCACGTAGCTCGCTTCTAGCCAGCCCCGGGCGCAATCCTTGGATTCTCCCGTATCTACCCTATCCTGGAGGTCTTGCTTTTCCACATGACCGGTGGGCTAAACATTATATAAATGCTGCCTTTCGGACTTTATTACATTTAAGCTCCAAGACAAAAACTACAGGAAAGCTGCTAAAAAAAAAACTATGAAGGTAAGCTATGTGCTAATGTAATGTGCTAAAGTTGTGCTAACTGCAGCTATTGCCATCGATCGGCAAGATCACCGTTTACAACCGCAGTATAATATTCCATCCATCCATTTTCTTCCGCTTTATCCGGGGGCCGGGTCTGCGCAGGGATGCCCAGACTTCCCGATCCACACACACCAGCTCTTCCTGGATCTTCCCCGGGGCCTCCTCCCAGTGGGACGTGCCTGGAACACCTCTGAAGGGAGGCGACCAGGAGGCATCCGAAACAGATGCCCGAGCCACCTCAGCTGGCTCCTTTTGACGTGCAGGAGTAGCGGCTCTGTTCTGAGCTCCTCCCGGGTGACTGAACACCTCACCCTATCTTCAAGGGAGCGCCCAGCCACCCTGCGGAGGAAACTCATTTCGGCCGCTTGTATCCACGATCTTGTCCTTTTGGTCATGACCCAAATCTCATGACCATAGGTGAGAGTAGGAATGTAGATCGACCGGTAAATCGAGAGTTTTGTCTTTCGACTCAGCTCCTTCTTCACCACAACAGTCCGAACAATGACCGCATCACTGCAGACGCTGCATCGATCCGTCTGTCAATCTCACGCTCCATTCGTCCCTCACTCGTGAATGTGAGCGCGTATAAAATTGTGAAATAATAATCTGGTTGGACGTAGTTGTTCATGTGAGGGCTGTCTTCTCTCTCCTCTGACAAATCAGAGGCCAGCAGTCTGTTCTCATCATGCTAGTACCAGGCCAGGACGCTTTGACCTAAGGTTGAAGATGGTCCCAAAACTTGTGCCTGGCTCACCCAGTTTGATCCACGTCTGGCATGTGGAAACAAAAGACTAAGTGGGTAGACCAGGCATTGAGCTCGCCGGAAGTGCCAGGGGAAAACCCCCAGAAGTGTGTCTGACAAGAAAAACAAGAAATGAATTTTACTGTTGATAATATATTTTTAAATCACGTTTTAATCATCTTCGACACCTTTGTACTTGACACATTCCTTGGTGGTATTTTGCATACTGATTTAGCATGCAAAAAACTCATCATGTTATAATAATAATAATAATAATAATAATAATAATAATAAATCGGTTTTATATAGCGCTTTTCTGGACACACAAAGACGCTTTACCTGGCATTATTCTTTCACTCCAGACTCAGTGGTGGTAAGCTATTGTAGCCACAGCTGCCCAGGGGTAGACTGACATGTGTGAACCAAGACTCTAATATCTCTGAAATTATAATAACATAATGGTGATAAGCAAATACATCTATAGGAATTGCATTGAGGTCTGTTTAGACACCATTCTCTGGAGCCTGTTGTTCAGTTTACAAACCTTAAAACGGCCTTGCCATATCTACATGGTGCCACAAACTTCACAAAAACACCTCAATTGATAAAACCCGGCGGTAAAAGCGAAAAAATGTCACCAGTTGCCCATTTCTAGTCTGTGGGGACTTAAAGATCATGGAGCGGCATAAAAATCGAAAAAGTATGTGCACCTGGTGTGTCGGGTTCAACTCCCGACCCATGCAATAGCAGGTCACGCCGCTCTCTCCCTTCAACCATCGATCTGAGGCTTGGAGACTCGGCCAAAGAGCTATCAACCTTTTAAAGTGTCACTTTCAGAGGGAAATGGATTGGCTCGGCGGGAGGGGGGAGAGAGGGAGAGGGGGGGCGAGATATCTGAGGACAAACGACCAGCGTAATCAAATCACTGCCATCAGGAGCTCATCATTCATGCCTAAACAGCTCTATTCACTATATTACAGGCCATGACAGTGTGTATTGTGTGTAAATCAGCACATTAGGTATCTACTCCTGGCTTTGTGCTCACGTTTCCATTGTGAGCTGCCAATAAACTACAGGCATAAATCTTAGCACAATGGTGATAGTAGCAATTAGATGATAATGGATTATTTGTATAGTGTCAGACATTTTATAGATTGTGGAACTACCTGTACATGTATTTCTGGTGTGACAAGACCTGATTTAAAAGGACACTATATAGTCTTACTGTATATATTGATCGAACCTGTCAATTAGCACTATGGTACTTACTAAGGAGGTATTTTGGTGTATAATAATAGAGCAATAGAGGTTAATAGAGGATTTTGCTGCAACATTGGCCTGGGCTATTTCTGGAAAGTCTGAGCCTAATCCAAAGAATATTTTTCTAACATTACTGTATAAAACGGTTACTGTAGCAGTCTTTTGTTATGGAAAAAAGATATTTTAGCTCCACACAGATCTAAGCTACCACAGGGAGTTTTTTTTCCCTCTCTCAAGGTTAAACAAATGTGCTATACTAATTATCTTGTAAGCTAATTATAAAATGGATCTGTCTTTCAAGCTTTGTCTTACCCATGCATGAATTGGAAAAAAAAATCCGGTGCATCTGCATAAAACTGAATTTGAATGTAAAATTGACAAGAAAAAAATAAAAAATAATAAAAGATCAGAGTGTAAAGAAATTGTCATGCTCCAGCAAAACACACAGGGCTTGGATATAGTCATTTAAAACTCAATTTACGTTCCTTCACTCTTCTTGAACAAGATTAAACGCCTTGGGCAATCTTTAGAGTAAAAAAAGTTATTTCTTTCAGAGTATACAGAAGCAATTAAGTAAAAAAAAACAACATCGTGTTCATCTTAAAGTAGTGCTTGTACCCTCGCCATCGAACCAGCTGCAATGTATCAAGATGAGGCAGAACCACAGAGTAGCAAACAGGAAGTCTTCAACACTGTGAAAAAGCATGTAGCAGCCAACGTCTTTGTGAATAACTGCTGATTTAAGTAATTTGCAAGTGGATCTATAAGAGGAGGCAGCTGAGAGAGAAGTCTATATGATGGGATACAGCACACAAACATCCATATGTGGGTGTGTGCTCCTGCACTTTCCCACAACTAGGATCTTTTATGCCTTTGAACTGTTAACCCTGAAATTGGAAATCTGAATTATTCAAAAGCTTTTATATACAGATATGTGAAGCCTCATTTCTGCATTCACTTTCATGTATGCAATCACTTGACCCGAGCTAAGACCTGTCCTTCTGTTTCCGCTTTGTGCCTCTTCACATTCGCCAAACAAAGCCAGCAAACAACTCAAAGTTTATTCAGTTTAGAACGAGAAAAAGCAGGAAGCAGAGGACAGGCAGATGAAACTTTCTCTCAGTTGGTGGGTCAGACATCTGAGCACCACTGGTCTAGACCATCAATCCAAAGGTGCAATCCCAGCTCCCACCAGTGCATACTGTCGTTGTGTGGGCAAGACATTTCACCCACCTTTATCTACAGTGTCAAGGTATGAACAAAAGCTTACTCTTGCACAAACAGGTGTCCTGACAAAATAAACAAATTGTACATAATCAGTGAAAAAAATATATATATACAAAAATTTCTGTGGCACTTTGCTGGAGTAACAAATGCATTGCATATTAAATATTCCTGGTAGCGTTCTAGATCCACACTAAAAAGCAATGCTTGTACATGGCCTTTTACTGACTTCTCCAAATATGATGTGAAAAAATAAACTGAAAGACACATCTAACTAATGAGGGTACATGCTAGACGGAGGAAATAATTGGATAATTTAGCACCTAACTGCCCGTTTTATTCAATTTTCATTTTTTTATAAAGCTACATGGATTTGTTGGTTCACTGTCAGACAATGGGGAAGTTCAGAAAGGCCTTTCAAAAAGTAAGAGATGTGGCATTGTGATGCAGGGTGAGAAGCCCCTCTGGCCACACATGCACATTGGAGCATCCATCTCTGAAAAACGCCACAAGCAGAGTGGACTGTACTCTATGAAGAGTCTATTTCTCTGGAGGTGAGACAGAAATCCAGAGACCTGACAAGTCAAAGGGATCCAGCGCCTCCAGGCAGCAGAAAAAAAGAAGATGAGGGTGAAGGAGATGATGAAGGGGGAGAGCAGAAATATTCATGTGGGATTGCTAAATGACACAGTACAAGATGAAACGCAAAAGGGGAGGAACGTTTTTGAAGGTGTGTGAAAAAGTAAAAAGCAAAAACTTGGCAAGAACAAGTCAAAGTAAAGGTGCGTTGTGATGGGCTAAAAATGAACATGAACATTGGAGATATGAAAATGAGGACCAAAGTGAAAGTGACATAGAGATAAACTGTCAGGGGAATCTGACCAATCCAGTGCGACAGAGAGGTCGAGTGCACGAGAGAGCTGGGATGTTAAGTCTTGCATGTGCAGAGGGCTAAAACACCAAGCCGTGGATGGAGCGAAAGAGTGAGTGAAGAAAGAGATGGTGGCGCTGATCCACGATGCTATCTGGGCACAGGGAGATGTGTGTGACACAATCTCAAATTGGAAATCGCTGTTTCAATCTCGCCTCACTCCATGGCTACCCGCTCAGCTGATAACAAGAGCGGCCTAATTCTATTAAAATACCCTGTGAGTGCGGTGGTGGCTGAGATGGTGAAGAGAAAGGAGAGGAAGGAAGGAAATGAAGCTGAATGACTGTTGAAACAAAGTCCAAAGACAACCTTTAAGTACTTGCTCAAGGAGAGATCTTGGGCAGTATCCCTCTGTATCTCTTCAGCCCATCTGCCCATCATCTTTGTGAACCTCTCCATCTCAGCAAATCAGGCCTTCCATCTATCTAACTACCCATCTGTCTATTTATCGCTGTACCCATCTGGCAGCTCTTATCACTCCCCACAGGTTACTGTTCTCATTTAGGACAGCGCTCGCCTCAACTTCATCCTTTTACCCCTTCATTCTTGACTCCAAAAAAACCATTTGCTCTATTCATCTTCCGGCACCAACTTAGCTAACCTCGCGGCAGAATCTGGCAGCGATTTTATTTCTGTCCAACACTTTGAAACCCCACAGCCAACTGGAGCACACCGAAAAAAGTACTTTGTTTTCCAGACTCTGAAGGAGGAATTAAGCGGCGAGCTAATCACCAATCAGTGAGGAGATCAATCTTAGACACACAAGAGAGCTTAGAAAGTGGGCCTTATTGTTATGGTTTATTCAGAGCCAAATGGCAATAGAATGGATAATAAGGATAGCCCTGAAAAATCATATCATCTATATGATGCTATACAATTCCACTTTTCAGTCAGAGACCATAAAATTGTAATCAAGGCTAGGACGCCTATTATTGTATGCCATTAATGCCCACATTCTCGAGGCAAACCGTTATTAAGAAGTGGACTAAAGAATGACTAAAAAGATTAGTCCAAGCACAAGCACAGTGTGTGGGGCCTAATATCCCATAGTGGACTAGCGGTTAGCTCTCTCTTGCCTCACAGCACTAATGTCCCATGTTTGATTACCCGGATTCCCTTCTGTCTGGAGCTTGCATGTTCTCTCTGTGTCTGCATAGGCTTACCCACCACCCCAACAAAATCCTCTTTGGGGATCCCTGTGACAAAGAGATTCTTAAATCTCAGTGGAACTTTGCCATTTGTAAAAGGGCCAAATCAATATTTGAAGAAGTGGGACTATGAGGGTTGCTTAATTCATGATGTGTAAACTACCTTAGACATCTTAGTCTTCGTATTTCTTGTTGTATGAGTACAGATCAATATATGTGAATAATAAAAACAGGAATAGAGCGGAAGAAGAAGAAAAACAAAACACCATGACAGATTGACAAAAACATTAAATCATAGTGAAAAAGTACAGGTTAATTTGGATAATTTATTCGGTGTGGATGATGAACGACAGATACTCAAAACGGCACTGCGTAATAATCATTGAGAGATATAGAGCCAAAGCCTTGTAAGGTATCCGTCCTTTAGGAGTCTTATTTGCCACAAGTGATTCAGTCTGTGTTTGGTAGTCCAATGGAGTGCATGAGTTGGTGTCCCTTTTGATGGAGCTTTTCTATAAAGAGCTGTTTGTTCCTCTGACCCCAATTTGACTCCCGAGCATCGTCAGATAACACTTGACCATGTCTTCATAAAATATAAAGTTAATCCTTTTTCACGGTGCCATTATCTTTTCGCTTTTTAATGTTCTTTCCAAAAAGCACTTACTAACAGATTTAAGAGCCGAGTGTGCTCTGATCCCTTTTCATTTAAGACAACGGTTTTGATGAAGATGAGAAGGAGACTCGACTTTGCAGTAGCGCGGTGCCAGAAAGCACTCCAGGACTACTGTATCATCTGGCTTTATTTCCCGCGAAGATGAGGCAGATCGGATATGAAAGCAGGAGAGAGATTGCACGCAGAGAGCGCACGGGTCAGGCGCCAATAAAAAAGTAAACATCCACGACTGCGGCTGTTAAGCAAAGAAAGTGTCAGGCTAATGAATTAATCAGAAAGTCATTAGTTCCTATGTGCTGGGGTCTGAGTACATTTTTTTCCAGCTTCCTCCTTCCGCTAACTGGGCGAGAGAGCGAGCAGAAAGAGAGTGAGAGAGAGAAAGGAAAGACCATGCAAGAAGTGAAGGACCATTGGGCTGTGAACGAGAAGTATGTGTGTGTCCCTGCCTACACAGTTTTATGCATGTGTGGGAGGCTTGCACCCATTACACTTTGTTTGTCCGCAGATGATTGCCTGTCAGGCCAAAAAAAGTCAGCCAGAAGAGGGGCGATGTGAAAGGGAGGGGGGGTGGTGGTGGTGGGGGGGGGGGCAAGAGGAAGACCAACGTTGGGGCTCGCTGCTGCCAAAAAGGCTGTAAATCAACACAGGCTCTCAGTGTGAGGGAGCATCTCTCATCCTATAGATAGAGATGGCTCAGCAAGCAGTCTGTGCAGCGGAGATCCATGAGGCGAGATCTGAAAATGTCTCTCGGCGGTCCCATATGTATAGGATATTTGTTTCATTAAAAATGTATTCATGTGCCATTATATATTGCTCAGTTCGTCGAGTACGGAGAAACATAAATAAAGATCGGCTCGGCAGGCTGCTAACTGCGTATCCCTCGTTTTACAATGCCAATAAACATGATGCGCAACGGAATAGTGTAAAGCAAAAAAGTATGATATAAACTTTTTTCTGTGTAATGTGCCATGCAAACGGTACATTACTGTTTTTGTAAAAGCCAATAACAGAAAAGACGTATAATTAAACAGGTTTGGTCACTAAACTTACGCTTCAGGTGGCTGGAGTTTACATCAGGCTGTTACAGTATGTGGGGCACATGCTTTTTACCAAATCTATTTCTTGATTTCTCTTTTTGACTGTATTTTATAGTTTGTGTGTGGCTATAGAGAAGTGAAAAGTTCAATATCATGGTTTAATCAGGCTCTTTAAATACTTTTGCATTGGTATTTGACTTTGGAACAATTTATGTACGTAGGAAAATGGGTAGAACAAAATGCATCTGGATTTGTGAGCCTGTACTCATCCTCTTCTGGCGGAGAGGGGAGAGTGAAAAATAAAATCTGTAAGATAGTAGCAATGAAATGTTGAAAAAAACAGAATGAGACTGGTGCAGAAAGCAATGGAGCAGAAGCTAAATGATCTAACAGCAAAAAAAAAGGCCAAAGTTGTAGCAGGGTAGAAACGCCAAGAGTGAGACAGTGAAAGGGAGGGAGGGAGGGACGAGGAGTGAAGGGTAGAATTAGGTGGACAGTTGGGAGACAGTCGGAGCTTGAGACCGAGATAAGATACTTGGATTAGTGGCGGCCAAGGCACAGAGTTGAGAGATGAGGCAGATGAGATACGAAGAAGGGCAGTCCTGTAATCTTAGGCTTTAAATGAGTTGCCGACTGCTGTGGACAGAGGAGGGGGCGTCTAAATTGAGATTATAACAGAGGGATTGTACAGGAAAATAGGCACTGATACGGACACTAATAATAGTTCCAAAGATAAAGAGGGTCCAGAAGTCGTGGATCAAGACAATTTATCAGCCTATTCCTAATCCCTTTTCTGCAAGTATCACTTTGGCCCAACCACAGCGTGCCCACAGGACATAAACACACACTAATAAAAAGGAGATAAAAGCTTCCTATGCAACAAAACCAGCCTCTGAGTTGAAGCCCGTAATGCCGACTTGAGTAAACGCCTCACACAATAGGCTCGCTGTTTCAATGATATATGCAAATTGAACAGAAATGAGGAAAACGGGCTACAGATCCTAAAATAGCAAAACAAACAAGATGGAATAATGAATCAAAATTGTTGTGTGCGTGCAGCTGCAGAGAACGTTATTTAAACAAGAGCATACCACTAAACACTGCATTCTTTAGTTCTACAGCAGCGGGTTTAGCTCTCAAAATAAAAATCATTGCACTAATAACAAAGTCTATGTGTTTTAATATGCACTAGCCCAGTAAAATAAAGGCTTTTTAGAAGATGTAAATAGAGAATTGATGTTGTGGGAGGAGTGCCTTGGTTCTTTGATTTTTTTTCCCTTGAAATTCTGTCCCCCAACACCAAAGAGGACCTTCCCCAAAAAAGGCAAGGAGAAAGGTTAGACACCCTGTTAAAGGACTTTGAAATCCTTCTGCGTCACCTGGGTTTCTGCTGGGAGGGAGGTGGGGGTCTAAAAGCTGGGGTAATATATCGTATTGTGATATGCTGAGAAAACTCAAATCGCAACAAGAGCATAATGTATATTAATGAGGCTTTAGAGTTTCTATGACAGTCCACAGTAGGACAAAAGTGGTCAAGAATTGCACTGTAGGGCACATTCCCAAAAGGTTTCACTATTAATATTTGGTTTATAACCTTTTCAACAACATCAGTGTTGCCACAGTTACCGTGAAAAAGTAATCTGACTAGTGATTACTAATTGCTCCTTTAAAAAGTAAGTTTGTTACTTTAAAAATAAAGTAATGAGTAAAGTAACTAAGTTAGATTACAAGTTACTTTATTAGTTACTTTCTGCTGCTGACAGCACCTCCAACACACAAATGACAACCAGTTTTGCCAATACTCACTTTATTTGAAGTGAATATTAACAGTAACATGTTGGTGATTCGCCCTCGGCTGAAAACTCACAGTGACTTGGACTAAAGTTAGATTACTCGTTACTCAAAAAGGGGATGATCACTGCTCGCCCTGTGCTTTCTTTTTCATTTTCATTGTAAAATTAATTTTGTAATAATAATAATAATCACAATTTCAATACAAATTATATTGTCCTCTATATATAGTCATAGATAGCGTATCATGACAAAAGAGTATCTTCTATTTTCTTATCTTTATTTACACAGGGAAGACTTTTCATATACTGTATGTCTGCTAATACAGATCATAGATGAGAAAGAGAGAGACACTGGAGAGTTCATTCCGAAAAGTCTTTGGACTTCCATTTATGGGCAGCGTTGTGCTCAAGGGTCTAATGTCCCTTGAACATTAAATATACTGAAATATGCCACATAAAAATGTAAATTCTGATTCTGAAATAAATATCAACCTTAGATATTGCAAAAAAAATGGTGAAAAAATGGTATGAAAATAGTATGGTGTGCACAACTATAGAACATGTAGAAGCAACTTATTTAAACTGAAGGAACAAATCTGTTTAGTTGTTGTTTTGAACACTATTTTCATGAACCAGTTCTGTTGGTGCCCTTCCATCCAAGTTTAGGTGCATTTCTACAACTTTGATAAGCACTACATGATATAAATAATTGCAACATACAAACAGCAGAGAACAGAGCATGCTTGCCTCCAGACAAAAGATCTGTTTGGCCTGGTTTTATGTACCGAGGAGCTCCACTTCAAATTGTGGTAAAAGCCTCAGGTATTGTCAGATAGTGGTCCTCTGGGTCAGGCACTAGAAGTAAAAAAATTCAATAAAATCCAACAGACTTAAAAAGGTAAAAGAAAAACAGCTGAAATGCAGTGTTTGTTGGGTTTTTTGGAGAAGCACCAGCTCTATTGATAATTATTAGTAGTTCAAATTACTAGTCTAGGTCATTCGTGAAGATGTGAAAAAATACTGCGTTTGCAAAGCACAACTTCAATGCTATTCTTAATCTTCAACAAGCAGTATCATTTAATTCATACCTACATTTTGTGTATATCTTCCTCTTGCTAATTTAAGTATGGGTCGTGCGCATATTATTAGGAATACAGTTCATCATCAAAGCAAATAACTAACGCTTAAGCAAATGTTGTGGCTAGCAATCCATTTTCCTTTCTAGGCCAATGGTCAGCTTAGAAACAGGTGTGTGATTGGCATTTGTCATGGATTTAACCTATCTCGTCATCTCCAAAGCTGTCCTCCTGTCTCTGTGTCACAAAGAGAAAAAAACATGAGATCAATAGGAGCAATCGAAGGTTTAACCTAAGCTCTGTGCTGGTCTCACCAGGCTGTCACTCACTGCGAGGATGTCAGGACATGTCTTTTCCAACACGGGAAAGCTGTTCATGAGGGTTTTCTTACCTGTGGCAGAAAATAAAAGAACAATAGTCCCACTCATCCATTCTCAGGACTGCTGAAGGCCACAGTGAGAGGTTTTAAAGAGTGTTAGTCTTTATGGGGAAAACGTTTGAACACAGGAGGGAGTAGTGCAGAGAGGGCTTAAAACAGCCACTGGAAGTCTGTACTAAGAAATCATCAAGCAGCGGTTGGTTAAGGGTCTGGCTTGTTCCACAGCAGCACAGAGAAGCTGAAGCTGTGACACCGGGCGATAAATGTAACTCGGGCTCCAGTTATAGATAGTGGCGTTTTGTTCGACACGGGCCGCCTTTCTGCCACTGGCAGCGGCTGAATGGAGGCCTGGCATTTGAAAGGAAGCCGAGAGATTTGCTGGCGGATTAATCCTTTCATTAGGGAAAGTGAGAAGTTAATTGCGGCAACAGCTGCATCTCTCATGTTTACACGACTGACGCTTTAAACTGCGTCTCTTAAACGGAAAAAAGCAATTATCAATAAATGCAGGCCAATCTTGCCGTGATGAATTGAGCTCAAATTAGCCTTTATTCTTCTCACTGCTGCTCACTTTGCACAAACAGCCATGTTGGCTGGCAGCACGTGGTCTTTGCCAGGGCGAATTGTCACACAACAAAGATAAAACACTTGACTTTCTGGATTGAAGAGTTCCCACCGAGAGTGATCAAAGGTGAGTCAGCGGAGTGATTCGAACTGATGAGGAGCTGAGGAGGGAGGCAGGAAGTCAGGAAAGAGGAGTCTGCTGTGTTGATACACTATGAACACAAGAACTTCAACAGCTCAGGGACTTGCCAGAAAAAGTAAAACTTGGCCCAAACTGAAAGATTTTAAACATAAAGAGATTCATGAATAATGTGAGAGACCCCACAGACTGTTTATGTTTCTCCAAAAGTGTGTAGAAGTGTCAACTAAGGGTTTTTATGGAAATAATATAACACCTAACAGCACTAACAAAACATACACATTCTCTTGCCCAAATAATGAGAAGAAAATCAGGTTCATTAAGTTCTTTTACAGCACTTCAGCTCTACACTTCATTAATTAAATTTAATGAGATGTTTTGAACAAAGTTGCTATGTGATGGACCTTCTTTTAAACATTTGTGTTTCCTGCATAATTGAAGATAAAATAAAGTTGTAGATTAGGTCATGCACTGAATAAAACAGACACAGCCAAATCAATTATCTCTTCCCAAACACACACACATTGAACACAATGAAGAAATCCAAGTCATTTTTGTTTTCTTGTACACAATGGGTCTTCGCTGTGAAACTTGGGTCAGACTGACAGAACAAACGGCGACTCTAACCCTGTGAGTGAAAACAAGAACAGTAGGTAGTCCATCATTGAGAGGGTTCGGACAGAGGACAGTGTTTCTGTGGTAGCACTGGATGGTGACTTACCATTCACTGTTTGAGACTATCAATATCCCATCCTCTCAATAATACATGTAACCAGGGCTGTGGGTTGTTATCTGTCCGACTTGACCGAAATACAATAACCGCTGAGGCAATGCATCCACTACACATTTTCTCACTCAACATTTTAAAGCAACACTGTATACATGTGTTCTGCTCATTCTAAACAGACCCTCAGAGTAATAATAGTAATACCAACGCACACAGCCATTCACAAGCTAGAATGTCATCTGCATAACCTCCATAGAATTTGAACTCTAAAATGGTGTCTCTTTTGTTCATGTCCTTGGTCACTGTGTAATGCAGGCAATTGGACAAGTCACACTAAGTTTAAACATGTATTTGACTTGGCCAGAAATGAGCTAACAAAAAATAATGAACTCTTTTGAACGTTCATCTTTACATTCAATGTTCTCAATGAAAAACTGGTTACGCAACAGGAACATTTATTCCACCAAGCACATTATGATATTGGTGTCAGATAATGGCTAATTGTGTATGCATTGTATACATACACCAGTTTCACCAGATACTGGAGGCAAGGTGGGTGAAATGTCTTGCCCAAGGACACAACTGCAGTGAGCACCTGCAGGAGCCAGGATTCAAACCCCCGACCTTCCGATCATGAGACGACCTGCTCTACAATCTGTCGCCCAGAATGCCATTGCCCTCGTCTCAAAGTTGATTTTAATTTAGCTATTTAAATTAAAACCAACAATTAGCCTAAGCCTATGACACTTGCTATAAGCCAGTGGTTAGGGAAAGACACTGGACCGTTCTAAATGGGACAATGTTTGAAGCAGGGCCAGGTAAATAGTCTCAACTTTGGTCAATCTCAATAATCGTCAAGTTTTTTGGTTTTTTTGTCTGTCAGTAACAGCATGTGCAATTTGGAGGAGCAGAATGAAACAGTTTCATTTTGTCATGGCATGGCATGCTTGAAGAGGCAGTTTCTGAAGCAATAACATTTGAGTACCACTGTGGTAGATGATGTTTTCTATAAATTCTATAAAAGGCATTTAGTGACCTTTCAACTAGGGCAATAGAAGTTACATTGTGTTGCATTCAAACATATAAATACTTGGACCATGACTAACCTTGAAGCATACGGCGCAAAAATAAACCAAATTTAACCGAATGGAAATGTGCGGCGCTCAGTGTGTCCTTTATGATCTCCTCCACGGTCGCCATGTGCTGATGATGCTCCGGTGTCACTGACGCGCTCATTCATCAAGTCGAGTTTCTGTCTAACGCACACACGACATAAAGCAGGCCCCACTCGGCTCCTTTCTCACGCCCTTGGGCCACGTGCTCTTCATCCGAGCTCGCCCCTCTCATCTTTCACAAAACCCTGTGTCGTGTCGCACATATGCACACTTCCGAGGCCGCGACACAGGACCCGTACTGCTTTTAACCAGCGGAGTGTGTTGTCAACATAGCGGGTCAAAGGAGAGTGGGCCAGGGGATCATATTCTTAAGAGCATGTGTGTAGCAAGTGAAGGGTGATGAAAAGAAATGTGCTGTGACCTTAAACCTGTAAACTGAGTGCATTCTTACATACACTATGAAAAACATCCTTTTAAATGTAAAGCTGATGCTTTATTTTGGTGCTGATTATACCTCAGGTTCACAAAAACAGATGATAAGTGGCCAATTAACTGCCACATTACCCCATCAACATTACGTGGACGTTCAGTAACTGGTGAGATTAGGAACAAACTGCTTGCCACTGGCAACAAAACAAAAGGCTTCTTTTCAAATAACAAAGAGATGTTAGCATAACCGAATCCCTAAATTACCAATGGAGCATAACTGAATGTTACTTTGTGAGCACTCACTGTCAAATTGACCGTTTTCCAAAATAATAATGATAATTATTGAAGAAGAGGTTTACATGTGCGAGCAATGGGAATTGGTGCAGGTAATACAGCTAAGTAAGAAATACACAATGAATAATAGGGCATAGTAATTTAGAAAAGGGCATACCTGTCAAGTTTTGGATCTGAAAATAAGGGAAATTTTAATATACGATAGTATCCCGGCCAAAATGGGGCACTTGACAGCCAGGTTTGTCCCCGCTGTCGCACAAACCTGCCGCCCAGTCTGCTACCGGAGGCAATTCTCGCGAGGCTAGTGACAGAGTTTTGTATCATCATTTTGCTAAAATACGTGAAATTCACGGGATAATAATGTTATTACGGGATGGTGGCGGGGAAAGAGGGGGAAAATACGGTAGTTTCCCGGCCAAAACGGGATACTTGACAGGTATGAAAGGGATTACCAAACTTTTCAGGCCGCAACCCCCAACATGACCACGGAAACAATTAGTGACCCCACTTTAAAAAGGTTTTGCAGGTTATAACAATATTAAGCAGCAAAACTTTAAAAATCTGGTTAAATAATGTGGATTTACATAGTTGAATTAACAATTTATTTAATGAAATCAAATGAAATTTATTTATCCTTCATTTGCAAAAGGAGCGCCAGAGCAAGGATTTATAAGAGTTCATTTGCAAAAACAGATATCTCCGTTTTTAATTTGTTGCTAAATAGTTTCAGATTTTTATCACTGTACTCTTAAACTGACACTAGGAAAAGTAAATTTGAATACATTTCATTTCACTAAAACTGATCTGGTCATAAACATCACAGCTCCACAAAGAGAAAATTACAAGATTGGGTTTTTTTTTTTGTCAATGGCACTTATCTGTTTTTGCAAATGTACGTTTCTTTTTCGGATGGAGAAATCATCTTGGAACCCACTTTGCGAACCACTGTTCTCGAAGTCCTAGAAAGTAAGAACTGCATAAATGAGATCACGAAAGCAGAGAAAACACAATGCTACATCTACCTTAGAGCTACTCGAGCATGTATCGCACCAGGCAGGCAGGCAGCAGAGGCCATATATGTGGAACGTGGCTGAGCGTGACGGAGCTGAGGCCTGGCCCTATATCTGTCAGGGCCCTGAACATCTCTTCTCCTGGATGTGTCCCACCAGAATCACACTCAGAGAGACGACTGACTGCATTTACATTTCCTCCAGATGCTCCCCCCCCCCCCACAGATGCATACAGTATGTAGAAGAACAGTGCTGCGTGCATGAGATCTTGTGCGTCCTGACAAGTGCCATACTGCGCTGTCACCGCCTATGATTGTACAAGACGACAGAAAGGGTTGGCAAAACATGAGGCGTGGTGGTGTTGCATCTGGTCCAGGCAGCGACGAATAAAAAATTTCACAGGCGACGATTTCTAAATGACTTTGTAGTTGAGAGGTTGCATTTCACCTCTTGTGCAATAGGCCAGTGGAATTTGGCTGGGGGGAAATCATTATTCCGGCTGCAGAAAAGCATATCAGCCACCAAAAATCCAATTTGGAGAGCATTGAGGCATAAATAGCCATAGAAGTTATAAGCCAATTTGTGGAAGTCAGCAGCACGTCAGCATTGTGCAAACACATCAGTCATCAGGCATGTGATAACATCTAATTACTATGTTTGGATACACCTATGATTTATTCACTGGTGGATGGGGAGAGATGTCAAGCAGCCATAGGAACAATCTGTTCATGCACAGAGCTATATTGAGATGCATTCTTCCTGCAGGCTGTTAAATAATGTGTCACAGATTTAACAGAGGGTAGCCACAAGAAAACTGAGGTCGGGGAGAAAAAGTATTCATCAAACTGAATTTGTATTAGAGGGTACATCCATAAAAGATGCCCTTTACGACCAAATGAAACATAACAATGCTAATAGAATAATGATTGTTTTGGCATTCACACACTATGGCCTGCAAATACATGTCACCGAGAGAGAAGAGGAGGGAGAATGAGAGAGAGGGGGAGTGAACGATTGAGGTGGGGGTTCATTGGGTTGGTTTTGGCAGGGTCAGAAAAAAGCTACCCCGCACATCACTAGTTTGCAGCCTTGTATAACAATATGATATGCACCCTCCAGTCTCTGCAGAGCTGCATTAGGCCTGTCACCTGTTGCACACATCCAGGGAGATCACTGAGAGCGGTGCCAGAGTTTGCTTATGCGGCACATCTCCACTTACTCCTTAAAGGCCTTACAGCTCAAATCTGCCCCTGAGGCACAAGTCGGGGCACATGGGGGGGGGGGGGGCTGGAAAAAGCACATATAAATAAAACATTGCGTACTTCAGAATATTTGTTCTGGGAGATGGCCCATAGCTTTTAAAGACACTGGTTGTTCTATGTCCCGTGGGCTGGCATTTCTCAAAACACCACAAATAAGTGTCTGGATCAGCAGGTTAAGCACATTTTCTTTTTCCTGAATGGTGTTCATCTTGTCTTCTAGTTACTTTACTGTTTAAGTCCTTTTTATATCAGACAAATAGGTAAGCGATGTGTTATTCGTTTACCTTAACATGTTTCGATGACCAATCCTGCCATCTTCTTCAGAAGAGTCACGTGATGTTAGATGTGACGTCTTATATACATCTTATTTAAGACATTGCTGACCTATTTGTCTGATATAGAAGAAACTTAAACAGTAAAGGTTAAGCACATCTTTTATATTTTGTACCACGGTTCGAAGTATCCCAAATTCTATAGCTGTGGTTCTCAATTGGTGAGTTGTGGACCGAACATGGGTTGCCATGAGGAGATACTGTATTTTGATCTAATAAACCATATAAGGGTCAAACTAAAATGATGATAATACAAGTTGAAATAAAGATATAATTGGAATTACAATTTGTGATGAAGGTGACCATCTGAAAAGCACTGTGTTGTATAGGACACATGGGTATTGTCCAATAAGCATGTGGTACAAATAAAGTTTTGAAGTGCTTTTCAGGCTAGACAAACTAGGGCTGGCCGATATGATGATAAAAATCGAATCGTGATCTGATCTCCATGATGATCTGCTTTTCATATCATGATTCAGTGGGTATTATATTTAATGCAGCTCTGCTTCTACTGTCTGGATTAAACCTGAACTAAACCAGGAGAAAACTAGGTCTAAACCAGGTCTAAAATCAAACAATATTATGGACTGAATCTGGATTAAACAGGACTAAACCAAGAAAGTAAACCGGACTAAAGCAGACCTAAACCTGGACAATATCACAGACTGAACCAGGATTAAACCAAGACTAAACCACTACAACACCAGGTCTAAACCTTTAGTCGACTTTAAAATACATTATACACATGAATTAAAATCGAAATCGTGATTTAAACTAAAGAAAATCGTGATAAGATTTTTTTGGCCATGTCGTCCAGCCCTATTACAAACCCAATATTCATCGAGTTACTGTCATTTCAAAAGTGCATAAGTTGACCACATGGCCACTTAATTACACAGCCAGGCAACCTTTTATTATTTACACAAGAAAAAAGTCATTAGACTGATTTTCTAAGGTATGTATGAGAACTGTCTTGGTTTCCCCGCAACTTTACTTATATTAATAGCCTTGCGGTTACATGCTGTATGAATAAAAATAGGTTCTCCCCAGCATATTGTTATAGTAGATTCATTAAAATGGGGGAAAGTATTATGATAAATACAGAGGCATTTCTAGGCCAAGAATAAAACTGGGACTGTGCTTCCCAAGAACTGAGCAGGGATCCCAAGTGAGCAGCAGCAGCGCAGCATCCCTCCAGGAATACAGGGGTGTAGCTATAGTCCACATCATCAAAGCATGTTTCTGCGTGACATGAGCCAATATAGCCAGGAAGCAGCCTTTTACACTGTGAAGTCCCTGCCATGTGGGGCAAGCCAAAACAAATTTAATGTCAACGCAATAATAAACGAGCTTTGTGTTTGAGCGCGACCACAATAATTAGTCTCAAGACAGTACGTTAGTAGCGAGAAAGCTCATAAAATATAGAGGCCGTTTGGCTCACGCTCAAGAACAAATGTGTATTCTTAGTTCCACTAATGTTCTACACCGTTTAAGTCTGGCAGCGAGCAGTCAGGGAACTTTGTTTGGTGCAAAGATGCTGACAGTTTCAGGAAGGGGCTACACAGATTACTGAGTCAGCGCACGTATGCTGATGTGAACCCTTGCACACACACAAACTCATCTCACTAAAAATTCCCTTTTGTTGACTCGATTGGCCGCGTACAAGCAAGCTCCGCCATTCAAGACTCCTGACAAAATTGGGGTCGCCACTGAACAGAGCGGACACTCAAGGTCGGGGAAATGATAATGATGTTTATGAAGTCTAAATCCACAAAATACCACTCTTTGTGTCTCTCTAAGTGCCTACCTACAGTGCATGCTGGGATTGTGACCACAGGGCAAGGTCTGCCTTGCAATATCAGCAAGAATCAGGTTGGATAGTCTTTTAGGAAAATGCAATGCACCGATATGCTCCCAGTGTTTTTCCTACTCACGGCAGGGGCTTTACAGAAGCACGTTTGATCTTTTTGAATTACAAGATTATTGTCCAGAACCTTCAGCGATCAGCAGGAGAGTGAGTGACATTTTGACAACACTAATCACCTCATTGTGAACCTGGTCCGTGTGCTCAGTGGAGCGCAGTCTCCAGCAGCTGCGGGCTACAGAAACAGTGCAGCACAAAAGAGCAGGAAGGCAGAGATGTGGTGCCTGATAGGTGGTCCCTCACTCTCCCCCTGCACTCAGATGTTCGCAATCACAGAGCTACACTATGCGTTTTCTCAACTCACTATCCTCCTTTTCATGAAAATCGTCCTGGTTTAGAATAAGCGTCTTGAGCGATCAGCTAAAGTCGCTTTGTTTGTCCTTGAAGACTTGTGGTTGGTTTACCCCACTCCCGCCTTCCTTTTCTGCTATAATAATTATGCATATAAAATGAGACGTTTTGATTAAAGCATCGACACATCAAAACACGGCGGAACACTTCAAGCATGGATTTCTGGAAGGGAAACTTAAACAGTTTAATTGAAGTACAGTTTAATAGGATTCAAACTCGCACAAAAATCAATGACAATACAAGTCAATGGGAGCTGTAGGCGCACACAGCTGGGCCATCACTGAAATCAGATGAAACCAGAAGAACTGGTGAGATTACAGTATATGATTGGAATAAAACCTTTTTATACAAATGTGCAACGTATTTTCAGATGGTTACAGATCAGATCATTACTTTTTTTTTTCAATTTATGTTATATATAGTGACTTGTAAAGCCTCAAAGAGACCATCTGTGTCCACTTTCTTTGAACATTTCCTCTAGTTACACATGTTGAATGAATGAATGAATGAATGGTTTATTCCGAGCTTTTTACAAGTAAAGTCATGCATACAGTTTAGTTTTTTTACATACTCATACAAAAAAATAATAATAATAATTAAAAAAAAAAAAAAAGAAACAGTGTCTATGCACATATATACATACATACATATATACATACATGATACATATTCTTTTTTTTTTTCTTTTTTTTTACTTTTACGCAAAGCTCAAAAAGGAGTGGGAGGAAGAAAAACTTATAATTTCCCACCCCATGTGGTTGCTTCCATTGCATTTATTTAAATTTGTACCTCACTCCTGTTGAACTCACTCTGTATACATAAGGCTTGTCCAAGAGAAATGGGGATCTTCTCTCTGCCTGAGATGTCAAGTGGTCCATAGAGCTCTGAACTCAACGTTATAAAACCTTTATGTGGCAACCAGAGACTACTGACAGCACTGAAATGTTTACTTATTCACAATTACTGAAGAGACAAGCCAAATTCAGTTGTAGTTATAGGTCATTTTATAAACCACAATGAGCGTCCTACAAACATTGGGCCTCATTCATGAAACAAACTTGTTCTTAAGGCCTACTTAAGAACATTTTGGGAATTCACAAAATTTGTTCTTAGCTGAAAGAGAGAGAGAACACTCAGGAGGACTCTTACAGGAATCTACAGTTTTAGAATATTATCACAGACAAAATGGACCCAAAAATTCAAAACCTTTCACAACATGAGCACCATATTTCTAAAAAAAATATTTCATTTGAAAATATATTCTTTGAGAGAATGAAAGTGATCAGAGGTGATATAGAGCAGAGACAGTTAGTGTAAATCAGACGTTCACAGGTGACAGCTGCTGCTCGTTAGTAGCCACTCTGATCATGATCAGATGAGGGAACTTTACACAAAATACACTAGGCTATTTGCAATAAGAGTAACAGGTTAACAGGTGGAAGTAAAAAGTACTGTGTGATAAAATTACTCCAAAAAGTATAGTTACTTCAAAAAGTTACTCGCATGTACTCGAGTAAATGTAAATGAGTACTGCCTCATGCTCTTGTCATGCCCATATATAGAAGTTTAGAGGGCGTGTCTTTGTATTTACATAGTCAACATAATGTAAATATCCTGATAATGAGGGGAGTGGTGTTCTTAGAGTCACCTTCATGAATTTGGAGCATCTCTCTTTAAGAACAGTTTTCAATTTTGTGAATCAGCCCTAAAATTTTTCAGATACTTCTTAAAGAACTTTTTCTTTAGAAAACATTCATGAAAGGCCCAGTTAAAAAAATAATACAATCATCTTCAAGACACTACTTGAGTACAACCTCATTACATTCCACCTTTGGCTTATATGCAATGTTGCATTCCCACATCTTTAAAACAGCCAAGCACCAAATTACACACAAGAGCGAGCCCTGGACCCTTAAGGCTCCGCTCCGCTCCCAATTACAATAGAATCCTGCACTTGGCCGTCCTGGGGGCCAGAGTATCGATGATTCATTTCGCGTTTTATCAGTGAAACAGGAGTGCTATTAAAAAGAGATCAGTCAGCCACCAGGCACGAGGACTCTGCTTCTAATTGGCCATTCATCAAAAAGCCTTCTCGAGTAGATTGCGGCGCAGAAATATCACGCATGACAACTGAAGCGCGCAACATTAATTACTGTACTGATGAACCTCACGCTCCACAGCGCGCCCCTCTCGTTGTGGGGAGCGCGGGACCACACGCACACACCTGGACATATGAAGAGATGAAAACAGCAACAGCTCGGTCCAAAACGAAACATCTGTGTTAAAATCAACTGTGTACCGATGGAATAATTACAGCATTAATTCAACTAATTTGCATTGACCCGATACACACTCTGTAATAGACCAGTGATTTACCACCTGTTGTTACAGTGGACAAAGCCTGCATAAATGAAGTTTAAAATAATGCTTTGAGTGGCTCACAATTGATGTTTTGCACTTCATCATTTGAAATAATGTCTATGTAAGGTTCTTACAGTGCTGACTGAGACAATGAGACAATCCTGGGACAGGATTTCGCCTGGAGCTCCGTCTGCAAGCATTAGGGAGAATGACACAGCGAGTAAAAGCTTTCAGTTTCACCAAACGGTAGCTAGCAAATCAATGACGCTGTGATGAGGGGTCCGGTGATGGATTATGGGCTTTAAAAATGTTAAGATAAGATAATACTTTATTGATCTCACAATGGAGGAATTTACTTGTTACAACAATAAGATCACACAGGGGGGTGCAACAGGTCAGACAATGTGCCATCAAAGAAGAAAATAAGTTTGCAAACAGGTAATAATAATAATAATAATAATAATAATAATAAGCATCCATCTATAAGCATCTCAATAAAATAAACTCTGGGTAGCAAGAGAAAAAGATGTTTTTATCTATGACACAATATAATCCAGGAACTCCAGAAGTTTGTTGTTCTGCATTAGAAGACAAAACAACCACTGGACTGCTCAAGTGTGACTGAAGTGAAATACTACTCTAGGTATGTTATTGATTATGTTTCCTTTAACACCAGGGATTGGTGCCAGTTGACAATATGCTCATGATTATTCCTAGGTTACCATATTTGGTTGCTAATGCAAATTCTGCACTTCAAGAGTCTTATATAATGCACTAATCAGTCCTACTCAAAGATGTTCTGATTTGTAGATATTTAAATCCGGCTTTTACAAATGCATTTACATATGTTCTCTCTTTGCCGCTATATTTTTATCTTCAAAAACCTCACTCTCAGAGGTGCTGCCATTTCCTCAGCTCAATATAATCATTCAAGCTTTCAAAGGGTCCTTTTGGGCATTTTCCATTAGAGTGAGTCCAAAATGTGTTCACAGAGACACAGCAGAGGAGATGCTTAACATAGCGCCATCTCCTCAGCTACTCTTTGTACAAATTAGCAGGCATCAGGACACACACACACACAGATGAGGCGTTTTGAGCTCCCCACTTTTCTCCCAACATGTGGGGAAGACTCGCTTTCATCCGTTTCCTGATGCGCCGTAACTAGACAGTTTTCGGTCGCGTCCCAGAATTACGCGTGTGTTACAGCTCTCTAGCCTTCCTCGCGCTCACACAGACACGGACAGGCGCCGACGCAACAGCCGCACATCCGCCGACAATGCATCCATCTCCGAATCTCTCATTTTCTGGTTTGAGCATTTTGGCGCTTTTTTCTCTTCTCCTCTGAGCTGCTGGATCAGATGGGGCCCAAGTCTATCTCTACGCAGCTGCCCCCGCCCCTCCAGGCCAAAAAGTGGAGAGGCTGCCAGTGTTAGCGCAGAGGTTTAAAATGGGCATAGAAAGAGCCACTTGCGAGCTTGTTTGCATTTGCACACGTATCCGTTTTATTTGTATCTGCGGAGTTTCCTTTAGGCGCAGAGCTGATGAGGAAGGGAATCTTCAAAGTGAGAAGTGAAACCCAGATGGTGTTTGATGTGTGGATAATGATTTAGGTAAGGCTATGCAACACTTTCTATTCATGCCCGCTCAATAGAAGCCGAATGTTTTGTGTATGAAAAACAGAAACTGAGAATAACAAAAGGGAAATGTACGCTCTGAAGTCCGAGATGTAGAAATTGTTTCAAAACCTAAGTCTCTCTCGTTTTAACTACTTTTCTTGGACCGAGAATTGTCTTGGGCGATTTGGAAATAACAGGGACCCAGCTGGGGTTAGGCTGGAGCTCGTCTAATAGGGACAACAAAAAAATGAAAGAAGTATACTACAGTGAAGAAAGTAAGTATTTGAACACCCTGCTATTTTGCAAGTTCACCCACTTAGAAATCATGGAGGGGTCTGAAATTTTCATGGTAGGTGCATGTCCACTGTGAGAGATAATCTAAAAAGAAAAATCCAGAAATCACAATCTATGATTTTTTAACAATTTATTCGTGTGATACAGCTGAAAATTTGAACACCTGTCTATCAGCTAGAATTCTGACCCTCAAAGACCTGTTATTCTGCTTTTAAATAGTCCAACTACACTCTGCTCATGATTCTAATTTAGTAGCACCTGTTTGAGGTTCTTAGCTTTCATAAAGACACCTGTGAACCCCACAATCAGTCAAAAGTCTAACTCAACATGGGCAAGACCAAAGAGCTGTCAAAAG